>CM024242.1:41638952-41805638 GCA_013421045.1 Propylea japonica | reverse complement strand
AGTATTTGCATGTTGACATTACTGATTATTATCCGATAAATTTTTGGATCAAACAAAACTCGAAACATTCTCAAAAATGTATCAAGTGAAAGCGTTAAAAAAATCTCTGCTTATTCAAAACTTAATGAGTGATTGTCAGCGGAAACATGAGATGAAATTTATGATACGAAAGATGTAAATCTGGCGGCGGTAGTGTTAATAAGTTAATTGAAAAGTTATATTCAAAAATATACCAATATTGTGTATCTAAACAGAAATAAAGTCGAAAAAAGCAATGAATAACTAATGGTATAGTTGCAGCTGTCGATAAAGAAATTATATGTATTGAAACATTTTGAAACACCCCAATGATGTAAAAACTTGCTGAAAATGAAAATTACAAAAGGTATAAGAACAATTGGAAAACTCATTCCTCTTGCAACAAAAAAAAATTATTATGAAAAAAACATAAAATAATCAAGTCCAAGATCCCAAATGTTCATGGCACTCAATCTAATATATATATATATATATATATAAATAAATCAGTGCCAATTGTAGAGGAAATTGAAAAGAAATCTTGAAAAAGTGTTAAATCAACATTACAGATTTTATATACAAATTCATTTTCAGGGCCATCTGTTGGTCTAATATGAACTAAAAATGTAGTCGTTTTTCAGTATTACGAATGCAAGGCCGTTCCTATCTTTCTATACTCTACAATGTTTGATTAAATTGTCATAGATGGCGAACCTGTCAAAAATGTGAAGCAAACGGCGGCCATTGCAGTTTGGGTTGGATTTGAGAGGTGTCAATTTCAAACGAAATGAAATATTAGAATTACCGACATTACACCGTGCTGGAGGAAACAACAGTGAAAAATCATCATAATGGTACTTTATGTTAATAACTAAGCACACGAATCTGAAATATTTAATATTCGATATAGACCGTAATATCAGAGTTCACAGAACACTAATATACAGAGTTCGTTTTTCATCATTTATTTCAAAGGAACGTCTATCTATACTGTTAATATAAAGAAGTAAAGTTTGTGTGTTTGTATATTTGTTGAATTGTAAGGGGTTATCTCGGGATCTACTGAACCGCTTTCAAAAATTCTTTCACCAATAGAAAGCCTCATTACTGCTGAGTGTTATATGTTATATGAAAAACCGAAAATTTAAAAGGATGTTACGTGGTAGTCCGTTTTGCAAAGTGAATCGGAGAAAAAACGTGTGAAGGCCAAAGCAGCGGACGGCGCGCGATAGCTTCGGGTTCGATTCGGTTCGAGTTCATTCTGACAGAGTTACTTTCGATTTTTGTATTAGCATGCAAATACAAACTATACCTGCGTATAACCCTCCTTTTGACAGTTGGAAATCAAAACATAACAATTTGTACTAAAAAAAACTTATTAACATTATGCTCAACGGAGTGGGCACGGGTCAGCTAGTTCCTAATAAACAAAAGGCTAACGGTGAAATTATCACAATTGTAACGGAAAATCGTTCACATCCTGATGCCGTTGAAAGTGCCGAAGAATTTAATACGTATGTGTATAAGATTGTTTTCCCTTTTCTTAGTAGATTGAAATTTTAAACAGAAATTCGATGTTTGTCTCTAAAAACAGATTTTATTTACATTGTATTCATCAACATCAACATTAAATAACTTACCTAAAAACTTCTTATTCCACTTATAAGGAACTTTTGATGATATTTTGACTTGATATAAGAATATAAATCCAAAATGTCATCGAGTATCGAGAAGGCATTAAAGTGAAACAGGGTCACTTAAACTATGAATGTGAGTTTCACTTTTACTCGAATTTCTCTCATTGGGTCGAAATTGTCCAATAAAATAAAGAGTCGTAATAAAAATTTATTTTCGAGAGGGAAAAATTTACGCGAGATGATATTTGTGTTAACATGTGAAACCAAAGTTCTCGACACAATTAAGAACATTGAAACTAATAGAGCACCAGGTTTAGATATTATCACTGCGGGTACAAAAAAAATTGGTATAAATATTTCAGAACAATTAACATATCTATGTCATAAATTAGCATTGATAACGAGGATATTTCCTTAGACTAGATGGTTTTCGAATTATCTATATAATTCGAAAACCATACTGACAATCACATAGAACATTACAACCAATTAAAAATTGGTGACACGGGTATGAGTAATCTTTTCAAAAACTTTTGAAATACTTTAAGTTGGAGAAATTGGCCTGTAGTTGTTGCACCTTGTTTACTCTATAGTAAACAAGATGCAATGGCCTTTCTCAAGCCTTTAGACCTGTCAAAACCATGCCTGTGCATCTTTTAGGACTTAGCTAGAGGATTTGATTGTATAAACCATGATGAACTGATTAGAACACTGCAGGAATATGGATTCGAAGAAAAAAACCTCATTTTGATGAAAACCAATTCAATTGACAGGAAACAATGTGTACAAGTCGGCAACATGATAAGCTTTCTTCACACTTGAGATTGTTGTGTTCCTCAAGGTACAATACTCGGACTGGTCTTATTCCTTTTGTATATCAATTAAATTTTTTCCGTACAAACGTACGGTGGTACGATTGATACTTTTGCTGATGATATGGCAGTGTTATATGTAGATGAAATATGGAGTTCTTCGAAAACAATTGTTGAACGGGGTTTCAAAAATTTGTTGAGCCTTTGGATGTTAAGTTACTCTCGTTGAACTCTGATAATACTAAGTTCGTGGCGTTTGCGAACACAGCGAATACACTGCCGAGTTTTCACTCGTATTCAACACGGGGGTCACAGCCACAGCATGGAATCTGTCGCATATTTTATTGAATATCTGGGTGTTTGCATAGATTCTAACTAACCATGGAAAAACAAGCCGAACATTCGGTAAAAAAGCTACGTTCTATAATTCCTTTATTAAAGTACCTAAAGAAATTTTGTGATGTGAACTTACTGGGGATAATTTATTTGTTTTTGATCCAAGCGCACTTAAATTACGATATTCTGTGTTGAGGTGATATTCACGAGTGTCATATTAGTAAAATAGAGGTAACGCAGAAGTGGGTAATGAAGACTATTTCGAGTAAAAATTGTTGGACTTTAGACAACTCTACTTTGTGTCATTATCAATTAAGAAAAAAAAGAGCATAATAATGACCAACATGAACGATCATGCAAGACTGTCTCATATTTTTCTAGCGCCAAAAGCTTTAAATAGTTTAGCGGATAATCTAAAGAATGAAAACATTGTTGAAAATGTGGGTTTTGAGTGTCCCTAGATGCGTCTTTGCGAACCTAGTTGATATTAGAAGATATTTTGTGGCAACCACTAACTGATCAGATATTTAATTATTTTAATGTTGTCCTCTCAGGTGTCATATTTGTGATGTATGCGTTGTTTTTTTGTAATACATTGAGAACTGTTATTCTTTGAATTACCTGTGAGGTTCTTATTTCAATGTTGTAATTAAGTTCTGTTTTGTTTGTTTTTATGGTTGCTTTTTTCATTGAGATTTCAAAATTGTACCTAATTTTGTTGATTTTTGATACTTCAATGAACCCTTTATTATTATTATTATCACAGATCGTCAGTGAGGCTGCTATCCTTCATAATATATTTCTGGTAGTTTTAGTTTGCCCTACTTGATCTCGAATGCCGGAGTTCCGGAAAACATTCTTCTAGAAGTCGGCCAGTAGTTCGACGCCGGAATGTCGACATGTTCTTGGGTGACCTCGTTCAAGTGTCGTCCATGTAGAGGCTTTTCTCTCTATCTTTGAAATTTATTACCTTCCGTCTTTGTTGTGCTTTCATTAGGGCGTTCGCTTAGCAGAAGTGATGCTGAACCATCACACAGTATCTTATGGAGGTCCGATGTCTTTGACTAGTCTACGAAGTATTTTATCGAATTGTTCAGCTGTTCAGCCGCCATTTTCGTTATGTCCACGAAGTCTTACCCGCCCTGGGTTCTGGGCATTGTTGTCCTTTTGACACAGCATTTCAGATGATGTTTGTGGCCTTTGTGCACAGTGTTCTCATTTTTAAATGAAGGCGATCGAGATCTGTATTATTCAGCTTCATTATTCCTAAAGAGTAGGTGAGAAATGGGCGAGCGTATGTGTTAACAGCTTTTGTAATTTTTTTTTCATAGACTTGTGCCTATTAACCTAGAGGAGTGTGATTTTTCACACTTCCTAAGGATAATATTCACTCATCCCGGATAGCAATTATCAGGGTGATTGAGCTCTGAAGTGTTGTGTGTTCTTCTTCTCCTGAGCCTGATTGTTCGTCCTTCGTTGCTCGGTCCTGGATTTCTCGGTTGCTGTTCTGGTAGTCGGTCTTGCAATGTTTCCCACCATGGTTATTCCTAGTTTCCATCGTGACCCAAAAACTTCCTAACCGTTCTATTAGTACCGAGAAGTACTGCTTTTTGCATTAATCTGTAAAGGTTTTCATCCTCATCACAATCTAGCTCCTTGAGGTTGGACTTGAGGCTCTGGGAATAATTCCTGTAGTTCATATGACAATGGAAAAGGTTCTGCTACTAGCCATTCCTCACTGCCCTTTAATATGAAGTTCAAGCACTCGATATTTCTATATTTTGTCATCCTATTTTTGACGTAGATTGTTGTTATTCAAGATGGCTACGTCTATAAGTATTGCTAGAGCACTAGAAAGATAGGTATACCAGACAGGCTGACTGGGTCCAACCATAGACTCGAAAATTACAGAAGGTAATGTCAATTCCTCAGTTATTGTGCTCTATTGTTAGTTGCTTCTGTTGAAGAAAAGGTAATAGAAAGTATTGTTTTTATTCAAAACAATAAAGTTGGAGATTAGACAGGTAAGCATAAGCATTTATCCGATTACAGATTCATTTCATTCGAATTTTTCTGTAATTTTCGAGTCTGTGGTTAAACCCAGCATGGCTGTCTGGTATACTCCCCTTTTCAGAGCCTTGGTATTGCTCTCTTTCCTTTTTTCTCCACTAGAATTATGTCGGGCCTGTTATTAGCAACTGTTTAATTTTTGTAAGTACTGTGCGATTCCAGTATAGCATGTAATGGCGATTCTCCAGTTTTACTTTAGGCTGATACTTCTGATATGGAATTGTTTCGGATTGCAGCATCTTTAGTTATATGACAATCTCCTTCTGAAGTATTTTACTAACAGCATCATGTTGGATTGTTTCTGATGTTTGCCATTCTAAACGGCATCTATCGTCAGTGAAGATCCTTTCCTTCATTTTTTTATTTATCGCTATCCATCTGAGTGGTCTTTTCATTAGGATGCTTGCTTAATGACAGAGGTGTTTAACAACCTGCTTCAATTTCATAAAGCCTGATATGTTTGACTTGTCTACTAAGTAATTCCTTAATTTGTTTGTCTGTTCAGCCGCCATTTTCTTTATATCCACAAAGACTTGCCTGCCTTGTGTTCTATGAATCGTTGTTATTCTGACACAGGATGATGCTTTTGGCCTTTGTGCCCAGTGTTCTCAGTTTTCGTTGAAGGTGATCGAGATCTATATTGTACCACTTCACTATCCCCAAAGAGAAGATGAGAAATGAACAAGCATAGGTGTAAACATCTTTGTGAGATTTCTGCTTTTCAGTTTCGTTTTTAGAATGCTCCTGATTCTTTCGGTGAAATCGGCTGTTTGTTTGTTTCATCGCACGTAAATCTATTCTTGACATTGTTTCATTCCCAGGTATTTATATAGATTCATGTCACCATCTGTCATCATTATAATGACGATAATAATGAAAGAGTTAAGAAAATATTGAATTATCGATATCTAGAGCTACAGATCGAAGGCAGTGAAAAAATACCCAGAACCAGAACCATTTCTTTCTCAAATCGACCCAGGAATTTGTCTGTCTCAAATACCACCTTAAGGGGCTCCACAAAATAATGCAAAAAGCAGTACTTCATGTACTGCTAAAACTTAAGAAGGTTGTAGGTCATAATGGACGCTGCGAACAACCATGGAGGAAAGAACTACAAGCAAATCCGACTACCAGGACATCAACTGAGGAACTCATCACTGAGTAACGGAGAACGGGCGACCGAGGATACAGGAGAAGAAGAACACCGAATACTTAATAGCTCGAACCCCCTGGTACTTGCTTTCCTTGATAAATGAACGTAACCCTCAGCAGTTAGTATGATAGCCGATCATGAGAGGTTGTGATGAATCTCACTTTACCTTGCTAATTAAATCTAGCCCATAAAAAAATTTCAATACTGAACGAATTCGATCAGTTCAATGATCTAAGTCTTAGAATAAAGTAGAGCTCGCTCAGAAACCACGCCTGTTATATTGCATCACGACAATTATGGCAGATATCTTCATAACCCTGAAAATGCAGCAAGGCAAGCTGATGTTCAGAACGGAATACTCTGACCAACTGTCTCACATATTCTTCTACATTGTCGTGAACCGTTCTCATGTACACAATCCAAATAATCATGACACGACTGTAAAATGATTCACGTCTTTTCTTTGCCCTCGGGAACGTCTGGATATTTTTCTCCTGTTACGGAATGCTCCGTTTAAAGCGGAATATAAATATAATATTCCAACTTTGAAGTCGAAATGAAAGGGTGAAAAGGAAGACATTTTATAGCGGAATAACTCAATTACCGTTTGCCGGTTATTCTCGAGAGCCATGCGTGTAGTCGCGTGTAGTGGTAACAGGATTGAACGGACAGACTGTTGAGAGAATCTGAAATAAATCGATTGGCACAACTTCATAAGTCTTCAGTCTGAGTTTTATGGATTCTGACGAATTTGAAACACTATCACTTCCCTTGATATTCTCATATGATTCTATGCTCCGTCTTGGTTATAAGATAAAAATAATTGTGTGATAATTCTGGTTAAAACATTACTGAATTTTATAGATTCTCGCAGTTTCAACTTTTATTTTTATTTTAGGTACGGCATTCTCAGAATTACTTTCATTTTAAATTGGCTATTTTTATCAATAATAAATGCTAGGCATCCATTATTAACTTTTAGAGTTGACAAGCCGAAAATAATTTCTTTGATATTTGTGAATTTTTCTAACAGAGTTGCATTCGGCCAATGTGACCATTTTTTGGAATGTCACTGATATTTCCATTTTTGACAGTCGAATAATTCGAAGAGAACGCATCATATGAAAAAAACATTAGGAATACCTATATACTTTCATCTTTCAAAATGCTTAAATATTCAGCGAATAAATTTCGACTTACTTCGAGGTTTTGCATCCTTTGGATTTCTGGTATTTGACGGAATATACCAATGGTCAATAGGTCCTTTCGAAAAATTTAGAGAATGTGGATGGTATTTTGTGTTCGAAAAATATTCATCTCAGAGATGAAAAATTTAAGAACAGTCCTGAGCAGGTGCTTTTCTGCGCTCGTTCATTGGTGAAGCAATAATGCTATAACCTATTCTGTATAAAACTTGAAATAAATTTAGTCTCTACATGTATATGATAATCATTAGAATAATGAATAGAATAAAACCAATTAGCCTCGGGATAGCCAAATTTGCAATTAAGCATTGGATGCAAATTATATGCATCAAGAAATATGAGACTAATTATCTCTTGCTGTTTTTGACCAAATTTACCTATTTTCGAATCAGGAGAACTAAAAGTTTTCTCCTTGTGAACGATCTGGATGTTTGCATTTTTGTATAGCTACCTGAATTTATCGACTATTTATATGTACATACAATGCAACTTGCAATTTGTATTTATTCAATAATTTGTCAGTCATCAATTATTCATATTCTATCCAAAGGAACTTCATGAAATTTTTCAAGATTTTATCATTATTCAGATGACAAATTTGAATTCCGATTATTGCTCTAGACAATATTCTTGTAATAAAATTCTTTATTTGTTCTCGTAAACTACCTTTCCTTATCGATATAACTCAT
This sequence comes from Propylea japonica, assembly GCA_013421045.1. Taxonomy (NCBI): domain Eukaryota; kingdom Metazoa; phylum Arthropoda; class Insecta; order Coleoptera; family Coccinellidae; genus Propylea; species Propylea japonica. The sequence goes on along the minus strand of CM024242.1, from coordinate 41,797,718 downwards.
TTACGAATTGAGCCATGATATTCCGATTACTGCTCGTGAAACTGTAGAAGTCACACTTCGTAACAAATTGAAGGTTTTAAATTTTCGTACTAGAGATATCATAGGTTCGCGAAAGTATATTCATTTAATCACAGAGCAAGTGAATATGCAATCTGGACTCGATCTGTTTTAAAAATATCCGAAAATTTTCAATTTTTTATAATTGGATCTACTCGGTTTGTCGGAAATGAAGTAGAATATTCCACTTGAACTTATAGCTATTATTGACTCTAAGTTTAATCTGTTCAATTTAATTTTCCATTGCCCATTGGATGAAAACGGTTATTGAATTATACATCAAAGGAAATCGGCATTTCCTCGAATCATCGGTGTCCGTAAAATGAATAAATTTCAACAAACCTTTTTATCTTTAGCCTCATGAACACATTGGAAACTAGGGTTTACAGCAGTGCACGACTCACTGACCCCAAGTCCTTTAACAATAAATTCCTGACAGATGTCTTAGAGGCATCATTTAACGCCTTTCATTTTTTGTCAGTTATTTAAACCAGTTTTTCCATATTCATTATTCCTTATCTGTTGACAATTCCTGATTCTTCGTCAACACATTTGTAGTCGCATAACATTTTTTCAGCTGGTTCAACTGGTGTTCTCGTTTCCATTTGATGTGTTATATCCAGGTTCCACTATTTTAATAATGAATCACGAAAGCTAATTACAAATTATAAAATATTGTTACCGAAATTGCACATTATCATGAGACTGAAAAATTTGATATTAAATATTTCTCATAATCTTGTTCAGTAAATTTCATATCGATATAAAATATTAGTGTTGTCCGTGCCGTTATCTAGTGTGTTGAAAAATATTTCCCAACCTCATTCAAAATTGCATATGACACTACTTGATCATAATCCCAAATCAAGTTATTTATTTCCAAGTGCAATAAATTTATTATTCAATGGTAACAGTTGAAGTATGCACAGTTTACTCTTTTGTAAGATAACAGAATAATGTTGAAAATTAATTATCCTGTTGAATAATAATAATAAAAATTCGAACCTCCCACAATCTGAAAAGATTACAAGATAATATAAGAATATTTCAGAGGGGTTTACTGAGTGTATGAAGGTTATCAAACTGTACGATGAACACCATTCAATACTAATATACAGCGTACCAAAAAAGTAACGTGATTCGTCAATAAATTTTGTACGAAGAATTATCAATGAAAATTATCGTGAATTCTTGATTTAAAAAGCAATCTATCGTATGATCTTCAAAAATCGATATTTTTCACCCCCACGCCATTAACTCCTGTACTTTATTTATTTTATATAGTCAGCAGCACCAGTCTCAACCTCTGTTGCTCTTCAATACTTCATAATTTGTTACCATATGAGATAGAAGATTTAAACTGAATTTTTGCCATGAAAGAATAATAATTTTGAAGCTAAATCTCTATTTCTGGGAGATTAACAGATGACAAATTTGAGGAAAGCCCTGAACACTATTTAGTTCCTTGGTGGAGCAGTAATGCTCTGGAATATTTATTTTTTTATTATGTAGAGATTGGGGTTTCTTTGGTGAAAAATGTCTCTTTAGTCTTTGAATTTTTTCTTTCAATGTATCCATCATCATTTCTTCATTTGTCTCCTATTATTGAGAGAAGAAACTAGATTCTGAGATAAAAACCATCGATAACAGAAAATTTTTCGTTATTGATCTTCTTACTTAGTTTGTTATACAATTTTTATGATTCGTGTTGTAAATTTATTCATCTCTTTATCTTTATTTACCCCATTTCATATTTCTCGTTATGCATTTCTGGTTGTTTCTTTCATAAAAAGATTAATACGACACGATTTAAAACTATTTCTGTATTTGAATATACGTGTAAGGCCAAGATAAAAAAACAAACATTATCAGCTTGACGAATAGCTTTATACTCCATAATGGTAACTTTATAATATTTACTTCATATTGTCGTCTTTCCATCTTCATGGACTGTAGCTTCTAAATAAGTACCTCTAAAACATAACTAATATCAATAATCATCAAAAATTCAAATTCATATTTAAAACCTACTGAAATCATTATCAACAAAATTTCGAACAAAAAAATATTTAGAATAGTTTGTAAAATGTATAAACATAAATAAAATTTACAGAATCAAGGTATGAATATGAATTATGTTAAAAAAAATTAAGTTTCTGTTCACAAGATCTTCACAAAACCTAAGGAAAGAATGAATTGGTTTTGTCTATTAATATACTAACTGACGAAGAAACTGCAACTCCCAGAAGGAGCTGTTTGAATTTGGATGTTTTTTTGGTAAAACATAGATGGTATACCGAAAAGTGAATGATTGAAATTGTATGAAAAACACGAAGGGTTCACAATATTTTTTTATGAATTTTTTTATGTTTTGTGTTTTCCCCCGCCAAAGACCGTGAGGGCTTGGGTGAAAAAGGCCAAGCCTTTCACCCATGATGTCCCCAACATGCTCTATGATCAAAAGATCATGGGATCTGGGACCCAATGAGCCGAATTGAAGGCGAAACAGCATAGAGCATATCCAGCAGAACTGGGTATTTGAGTTGTTCTTCGAAAACGAATTTGATAACACCAAAACATTTTCTGTTGAAGGGAGAGTATCTTATGCCTTCGACCTTCTTGGTCTCTTCAGTAAGGCAAATTACCCTTAGAGCATGGTTGTATGATCTTGTCGGCGTTTTTGCACAAAGCAAAGTCTTTGAACGGAGGTGTGATTTCGCAGAGAAAGAAAGTTCTTACATCAAAGTGCTTAGCTACAATATACATATTATGCAATTTCTTTAGTTCTCGAGTTATGTTTTTTGAGTGTTTTCTAAAGTATTTTGCCAGCTAGGTTCGAAAAATGCATATCTTCCTAAGCAGTTAGTAATGCATATCTTCCTATGCAGTTAGTATTTTGCAGTTCTTAATTTTTCAACATGGTTACTCAAAAGGAATCGAAAGCTAAATTTTTTTATTTGGAGATTTTACAGAAAGATATTTCACTTGAAGGGATTTAACAAGGAAAACAGAATTGAGTCAAAAACGTTCAGAAGCGGAAAGAAAAATAAATCAAGAATTTTCGAGTAGCTTCAGGCAATTGACGCGTCACTTTTTAGCACGTTGTCGATAATGTATTCGAATTGGAGGTACAGGTTTTGAATATTTATTGAAGTGAATAGAAATTTTTAGTATTAAGCCCTTTTTTCATGTCAAAACAGTTAGTTTCACAACTAGCAATTTTGACGAATGTTAACATTTTTCCATCAGTGATGAGACCAAAATAATTGTATAAATTACACGATACACTCCTACTAATGACATATATTACCACGTCCATGGAAAATTAACAACCGTAACAGAACAAACCTCATAAAAGGGAGAAAAGCAACATTCATCGGGTTTAAATGATTTTTAGCCTATCCGCTTTCTAAAGCAGATTACAAAAAAGTTCGATTGAGTACTTTTTTTCTATGGCTTTTGTAGCTTAGGATTCTGCAATTTTTTTTCAACTCAGTCAAAAAAACCAAATTTTTGTTTTTCCAAATCGAGAATAAATGTTTGAGTACATCCTACTAAAAACTAAAGTTCTTTCAAGGCCTTTTTGGGCAACTCGCAGTAATTCCAAGAAGCTGAATATTTTTTTTCATATAAGCAACATTCGGGACGCCCAAGCGCATTGTCAGTTCTTTGATTATCTACTAAGCCATTCAAACTCTTGGTAATATATCAATATTCATCTACACTTTCTTTTGGTTTCAACTGCAGTTGCTACGAATAGAAAAGTTTTTCATAAATGGATGGAATGAAACCAATGAATTTTGGGATAGTCAAATTTGCAATGACGTATTGAATGCGAATTATACAGAGTGTCCAGTCGATTGACGACAATAAATAATTTTCAGATTGAAAGCTAGAAATTCAGTTTTCAGTAGTTTGTACATAATAATTTTTTTTTCAGAAATAAAAAAGTTGTTTTTTAGCTTGTGACTAGGTTTAAAACTTAGAGGAGTCCTAAGCTACGGAAATCAAAGGACAAAAAAATACTTGATTGGACTTTTTTCGTTGTAACCCGCCTTGGAAGGCGGATAGTCTGAAACTCGATAGAATTTGTTTTTCTTCTTTTCGAATTTTTGGTGGATCTAACTTGAAAAAGGGATTTTAATATGATTCTTATTGGAATACTTGTGAATCAAATGTAGCTGGAGTAATTTATACAATAATTTTGGCCTCATCACTGATGGAAAATATGAATATTCGTCAGAATTGATAGTTGTGAAATTACCTGGTTTGGGATAGAAAGTGAAAAGCACATAATACTATTCACTCCAACAGTTTTTCAAAATCCGTGCCTTCAATTTGAATATAGGCACATTATTGAAAACAGCATTATATACATGGGATATTTTTGGACAGCCACAGGTCTGAGGAATCTAAAAATAATAATTATTGACGTCAATCGACTGGACGCATATATACGTAAACATCAAGAAATATATGAAAAATTAGTGTTTGCTGTTTTTGACAAAATTTACCCATTTCAAAATCAAGAGAACACGAAGTTTTTTCCTTGTGAACAAGCTGGAGTTTTGAATTTTTGTATACATGCTTTCATCGACTATTTACACACTGTGTCCGTAAAGGATGGAACAAATTCATTTCTAGCTGAACAGACCATTTTAAAGAATAATCCTGAATCGATTTTTCATTTCAATTGAATGATATTACTTTCGAGTAATGACGTCACCGTCATTTCGAACTAGTTATATCAAAAGTTCGTGAAAGTATTCATATTATAACAAAGCAAGTGAATATGCAATTTGGACTCGATCAAACTATCTTATTTGAAAATACCCGATAAAAATTCAAATCATCATAATTTTAATCAACTGAGTTTGTTGGGAATAAAGGAGAGTATTCCACCCGAAGCTATTATTGACTCCAAGTTCAATCTAATTTTCCATTTTTCATTGGGCGATAACTGTTATTGAATTATACATCAGAGAAATTTGGCATTTCCTCGAATTTTTGATGTCCGTATAATGAATAAATTTCAAAATTAAAAAATCATACAAACCTTTTTATCTATAGCCTTATGAACACATTGGAAACTAGGGTTTACATCAGTGCACGACTTCACTGGTCCCAAGTCTTTCACACAATTCCTGATAGATGTCTTAGAGGCATCATTTAACGACTTCCATTTGTTAGTAAGTTCAATCAGTTTTTCTACATTTATTATGCCTTCTGGTTCACAATTTCTGATTCTTCGTAAACACATTTGTAGTAGCATAACATTTTTTCAGGTGGTTGGCGGACATTGGCATTTAAAATATCCCAATCCTCATCATGCACATTATTTTTCAACGCACATGGCGTGTTATGCTGTGCCTAAGATAAAATTATTATTATAATAGCTTTATTGAGCATTATAAAACAAAGTCTATGAAGTATAGAGGATGGGACTACGATCAATGATAAGTAGGACGACTTACAGCTACTGCTATATCGGTTCCAAACAACAGCCAAAAATCTCAATATGCAGAATAGATAACCTTAAAAAAAATGGGACATCTCTTTCATATTTGATGGTCCTCTATCGCGTAGCACTATGCATGGTACTTTTTTCCTTGACACACGACAGGTTCATCATGAACACATGAAATGTATGTTAAATACAGATAGAAATGAAAACATACTTGTTTAATCTATACTTCGGCGATCGATTTCGGTTTTAAATATTGTCATATTCCATGACGATATCAGCGCTAAGGTAGCGAGAATCGAAACTAAGCTAAAATAGTAGTACCTATATGTAAACAATCCTTGTTTTGGACAGATAAGTCATTGGAGTTTTATCGAAATTTTTATGAATAATCTGGAAATTCATATGGAGTTGGAATCTTTGTTGAATTAATTTGTGATATAAACAATATTTCAATCACTAAATTGGTTACTGCTGATCCGTGAAGTAGACCTACTAGAAAACCACGTAAAAATATTAAGAAAGCCCTGAGCAAGTGCTTTCCAGCGCGCGTTTATTAGTGGAGCAAAATATGGTTTAGGACTGGAGATTGAACCTGAATATATGAATGCAAAATCTCACCATGATTTGAATAATACTACGGAAATTATTCAAAAACTGAAATTTGTGAGAACTCAATAATTAAAAAAGTTAATTTTATGGTTCTGATTGATCCTTTTGAATTCTGCATGGATAGTCAGTATATTAATCTCAATTCACGAAATAAATTTCACTCGAATCGTATGTCTTCTCATGAAAATATAAAAATTCTTCTTTTCAATATTTCAATTAAATTTTCTATGGGTGTGATGACGCGATTCTTTTGAAATTTTGAAAAAACATTCAGTATATTAAACTTCATTCACAAGATATCACTGGAATCGGATATCGTGTTATGGAATTATGAAATTTTTTTTTCTATTATCGAGGCATTTGGAAACCGAATTCAAACTGAAATTTTCAAGTCTCTAGGACAAAACCTTCGAAAGTTAAAGTGCTATTGGCTGGACAGCCTACGAACAGAATTGAATTTTACCACGAATTCGTCGTTTTGGACCACTTTCGGCTCAAAATTCGAAAATTAAAAACATTTCGGTAAAACGATAAAGCACTCGTTTAAGTAGAACGAGTGCTTGAAAAAAGCGCTAAGCAGGTAAACTATCACAAACGTCTGCATTTCATGACGATAACAACTTTTATAACTTTTTGAATAGTTATATCTCAGAAACGGTAATTCGTAGGAAAAAAGTATGTTGACATTTTTCATGGGTAATTTGAAGATCTGCAATTTTTACACGGGTACTTTTTCGATAAAATTCACCATTCTGCTGATAATCGCGAAAAACTATTTTTTCGAACTTTGACCCCGCATCAAAAATTTTTATACAGAGAAGTAACGGTGCACTTTCAGACATTATATGTAATTGTGTTTTGAACAGTTTTCCTGATTTTCAGCTTGTATGGGCTGATATTTCAGAAGTCTGACATCTCATTTTATCAATTCATTTCTATAAATCTCCATTCTAAGTATGGAAAATATTGTGAATGAAAACTGAACTCGTTAGAATACTTACGAGAACTCCCACCAACAGCAAACTGTAACAAAACACTGCATCTCGTATCATTTTTATCAACTTTGGGGACGTTCCTATACCGAACTAATACAAATTCTGTCGCTATTCAGAGCAACAAGTACATTTAATATCGACTCACCTCCTCTACTGATAAGAGTTAATCTTTTGTAATTGATAATTTCTCCAATTATCATAGCTGCTATCCATTGAGTTCTTATAGGAATAATTACTGAAATGAAACTCAGTAAACAAAAGAAAGTCGTGTCGTAAATAACATTAATTGCAATTAAATTTATTCTAGGGGCAATTATTCAAGTCACTAAGGAGTAAAAATCAAATATTATATCGATATGTGTTCTTTCTCACAAAGTTTTTATTTAGAAGTCAGAAATATACAGGATGTTGCAGAATGAGATGCCGTAAATTCGGGATATCTATCCATTCATGATTTCATGACATAATGTTCTTATGATTTATGGGTCTCTGACAGATTTTTTCGGGAATACAGTGAGTTGGAATTAAAAAAAAATTGGGTTTTCGAAAATATATTTTTGAAATTCCACAGGAATAGCAGCGGAATTGGTATTTAGTGTTTTACCTACAAAGAATACTTTCTGAGATCTTAATCCACACAAGATTAGAGAAGCTCACTACCCTGCCAAATTTTCTGTTGATGTATTGATTGGAATAATTGGTGAATTTTTTTTGCGACCACATGCACAATGCATTGGTTTCCAAATGCCTCGGCTAAGCTCGTTAACAAGCCAAATCATACTGGGTGATACATAAAAATTTAGTTCTTCAATATCTCAGACAGAACGAACTTAATCGAATTGAAATTCTGCGTATAAGTGCAAGATTTCCATAATCAGCCTCATGTAGAACTATAGGAAATTCAACTGGAATTGAATCTCAATATTTCCATAACAAGATGGTGAGAGTGAAATTCATTTTGTGTATAAAGATTGATATACCAAATGTCAATGCAAAATTTTAAAAGGATCGAATCATTAAAACCCTAGAATTTAATTTCATCAAATGTCAAGTTTTTTTGCATACTTCAGTTCATAAATAATTTCCAGAATATTATTCCTATCGTGCTGATATTTGGCATTTGAATATTTAGTAGCAATCAAAAACCTTGAATGGCCATATTTTGTGAAACACTCTGTATGATTTGGCTTATTAACGAACTCAAAACGTCCAATGTTATATCAGGGTCCTGTTGTTTTATTTAGAATGGACAATATTTGTGCAAACGAATTGATCGATATTTATTTTATAAATGACATTTCCTTGTACATTGATTTCAAAACTAATTAGCATTTATCATAGAACCAGATATTTAACCATTCTATAGAAACATCAGTTCACATTTGACCTAGAGATGGCACTCCTACACTGTAGTCGTGTCGTCTCCTATACAATATTTGATTATTATCATATATATTTTTTGCTGAACGATTCCACACAATCTGTGTGATTATGCATCGTCGATTTTCCTCAAGATGGTCGAAAATAAATAACGATTTTTGGGTATATCCTTCTCCTATTCGACCCATTGTTTAATATTTTATTATCGAATATAAATCATCTTCATATTGTGTACCTACTTATTTTCATTAGTTTCTGCTTCTGTGAAGGAGCACTCATTTTTGCAGTATAATTCAATTCCAACACATTCTCGAGGTTTGAATTGAACCCCAGAGTACCGATGTATCGCTCTCAGAATACTCTTCCAACACATCCCTTGGAATATTGCTCTCACAAAATTTCCAATGCTTCACAATTTTCTGAAAAACCAAAAGTTAGCCTGATTTCCATATTGTTCAAAGTAATCAGGCGGATTCAGCCTCTTTGAAGCCGTCTCATATTGATTAAATGATTATATTGTGGTCGAATGGCACCGTAACTGGCATACTAGCATTGTTCATTGCGAAGTATTCAATTTTTTCTATAAAGAAGACAATAACAGCCACAATTTAATGTTCCCGAATCAGTTTCTATCTAACTGATTGGGTTAATTGTGTAGTTAAGTTAGGCTAATTGAGTAGGTATTGTTTATCGTTTTGTTTATATATTCGCCTACGAATAAAGCTATATCATTTTTATTATTATTTCGTTCTTCACCATACATCATATATTTTGCTGAGGAAAGTAAAACTTCCTTCGCAAATTTGATAATTTGCCTAGTAGGACTTCGCTCCTATGTCGACTGGCGTCAAGGTCGCGCCAACCACTAGAGAAATTCTAGTTTGCGCCAACCAGTTGAGTAGGTCTAGTTTGCGCCGATACGTTGCATTAACATAATAATCGCTCGGTGGTTTCTGTGTCCTTTCCACATCGGAGTTTTTTAACCATTCTTGAGCAGCTGATATCTCACGAAAATGTAAGCTGCCCCAACACTTGTTTTGACGATGGTAAAGCTTCTTGACCCTTCTCTTCCGAGAGTCAAATCAGTCTTTTTGCTTATCTCTCACCTGGTGTGTTAATCTAGTGAGAGAGTTTCAACAATCATCGACCTTGGCCCTAATCAGTATGGTTTATACAAGTTGTTTCATCATAAATTGGACAAACATATATATTCGTGTAAAGGACACCGGGAGAATCATTTTTTCCCTATACAATAATGATAATAATAATAATAATAAGTCGATAACATTCCTGCGTCGAACTACTGGCTGACTTCTGGAAGATTGTTTCCTGAGACAGAAGGTTTCCTTCTTGCCATTCAAGATCAAGTAGTGCAAACTAAAAACTATCAGAAATATATCATGAAGGATAGGAGCCTCACCGACGATAGATGCCGCTACGGATGCCAAACATCAGAAATAATCCAACATATTACAGGAGGCTGCCAAATGTTTGCTGGAAATGAATATAAGAGTCGACATGATGCAGTTTGTAAAATACTTCATCAGGAACTCGCCATCCAATTGAAGATTCTGCAGTCCGAAACAATTCCATATTATAAGTATCAGCCTGAAGTAATACTGGAGAACAACCTTTACAGGTTATACTGGGACCGCACAGTACTTACAAATTTAACAGTTGCTAATAACAGGCCAGATATAATCCTAGTGAAGAAAAAAGAGAAGAGAGCAATACTTATAGACGTAGCCATCCCGAACAACAACAATCTACGTCAAAAATATGCTGAAAAAATATCGAAATATCGAGAGCTTGAACTTCAGATTAAAAGGCAGTGGGGAATGTCTAGTACCAGAACCATTCCCATTCTCATATCAACCACAGGAATTATTCCTAAGAGCCTCAAGTCCAACCTCAAGGAGCTAGATTTGGATGAAAACCTGTTTAAAGTAATGCAAAAAGCAGTACTTCTTGGTACTGCTAGAACGGTAAGGAAGTTTGTAGGTCACGATGGACACCAGGAACAACCATGGAGGGAAACATTGCAAAACCAACTACCACGACATCAACCGAGAGATCCAGGACCAAGCAACGAAGGACGAACAACCCAGGGCCCAGGAGAAGAAGAACACCGAAGACCTCAGAGCTCAATCCCCCTGATACTTGCTATCCGGGATGAGTGCATGTTCCCCTTAGTAGGGAGTGTGATAGCCGATGGCTAGGGGGTGTGAAAAATCACACCCTTTCTACGCTAATAGGCTCAAGTCGATAATAATAAAGCCTTCGGGGCTCTGGAATGGTAAGTTCTTGAGTACGGGCTTAGCAAACCCGAGGTACCCGAGCTAAACCTGGCAGTAGGTATAAAATGCAACCCATAATGATGGTGCAATTAAGGAGTAGAAATATTGAGTCGCTGCCTGAGGATCGTCAGGGCATGTCTGGAGCTGGCGCTGGACATGACAGCATGCGGGACGTCAGTGGCTGGGCGCTGAGGAGGCGGGCCCCTGTCATAAAAACACTACAGCTCAACAGGAAGAACCAAGGAGGCAAACAACAGCAGTGCCACCCCCTACAAATAGTGCTACGCAGGATCTTCAACCAGCGTTCACTCAAGCAGGGTTACCCAGAAGACGCATGAAATGGACAAGTTGTATCAATGAAACGATCATGCGCATCTACTATAAAATAACAAACCTGGGTCAAGAACTAACTGGATACAGACAACGGTTATTCAATGAATTCAAGCGATGTTTTCCAGATCTACAAGTAACTGAACAGAGGATAGCTGACCAATATCGCGTAATCCTCAGAAACAAACTTATATCAGAAGACAGATTGCAGGAAATTAAAAATGAAGTTGTCAATGAATTAAACAACGAAGAAAACCATAATAGAGAAGAACACACAACTTCTGGAAACAGAGAGCACAACCATGGAGCAACACATGAAGAAAGAACAACTGAACTCCAATTACCGCTCCAAGAAGATATTCAAACGGACGACGAAACACAGAATGAACATTCATCACCTCAGGTTCATACCTCGGTAGAAACTGCCCATAAAATTTCGAACGAAGAACGACAAGCTCTAGTGGAACGTCTTGAATCAGCAATGCACAGATTATTCAGCGAATACAACGGCACTGATCCACTCTCCAGACCAACACTACCTAGGATCAGATCATCCAAAAAGCTTGCAGTCATCCTCAAGATAATGAACACTGATGTCATACCAAAATTCCTTTCAATGGCAACACAACTGGAAACGATCCATCTCATCCTTTATTGTGCCGCAACAACTGTAGTGGAAGTGCTGGGCATGAAGACCAAACCAAGACAGCACTCAAATCAACCCTGTCCACAACCTCGCCTACCTCACTGGCAAAGGAGGCTGGAGGAAAAAGTTCAACGCTGTCGGCAGGACATAGGAAGGCTGACACAATATGAAAATGGCATCAGAACAATCAAGCTGAAATCGTTGGTGGAATCGATTATCTATCGAAATCGCAAGCACTCAAGCTATGAAGAAGAAAACACAACAGTAAAGCAGTGCATCGACACACTGAAACAAAAACTCAGTGTCTACTCCGAGAGATTGCGAAGATATAAAGAGAGCAACAGGAGGAAGCAAGATAACATCTCCTTTGAAAACTCGGAGAAAAATTTCTACAGACATCTGGATGGAAAACAACAGAACTCCCCAAACATCTATCCGAATAAGGATGACATGGAAAAATTCTGGACCGAACAACTGTCAACACCTACTACTTACAACAAAAATGCCGAGTGGATAAAAAACGAAGAGAAAACTCAAACCAACACCGCACAAATGTCCCTTACGGTCATCACAGAACAAGAGCTTTCGGATATTCTCAAAGAAATGCACAACTGGAAATCACCTGGACCAGACGGGCTCCACAGTTTTTGGCTGAAAAAATTCAACTGTTTGCATAGTAATTTAACTAAGGCAGTTAATGAAATTCTACGAGTGCAGAGAGTATGCCCTCCTTCCTGACAGAGGGTATAACTTATCTTCTGCCAAAAAATCACCAAAGTACAGACGATCCAGCAACGTACAGGCCAGTGACATGCCTGCCAACTATGTACAAGCTCATAACATCTTGCATTACACGTCGACTATACTCCCATTGCGAACGAAATAATATAATTGCATCAGAACAGAAAGGATGCTCCAGGGGTGCAATGGGATCCAAAGAACAACTGATAATCGACTCTATAATCTGCAACCAAGCCTATAAGAAGAGGAGAAATTTGTTCACGGCTTATCTTGACTACAAGAAAGCTTTCGACTCCATGCCGCATGAATGGCTCATAAAAGTTTTAGAGATCTATAAAGTAGATCCAAGAATAGTGAGCTTTCTCAAAACAGTTATGTCAACTTGGCGAACTAACATCGAAATCAGCGGAACAGGCATAAGAACTGGCACAGTATCCATCAGGAGAGGAATTTTTCAAGGAGACTCTTTGAGTTCATTGTGGTTCTGCATGGCAATGAACCCGTTATCAACTATTTTAAAATCCTCCAGAAAGGGATTCAACCTGAAAGGCAACACTAGCAATATGTTGATTAACCATCTTTTATACGTCGATGACTTAAAACTGATTGCAGCAAACAGAGACCAACTAGAGTGCCTACTACGACTAGTGGAGAAGTTTTCCGAAGACGTCAGCATGGACTTTGAACTGGACAAATGTCGTTCCATAAATATAGCAGGAGAGAAAATCCAACAAACATCTTTCACCTTATCTAACGGAGAAGAAATAAAGGCAATGCTGGAAGGTGATCTATACAAATACCTAGGTATGAAACAATGTCAAAGGATAGACCAACGAGTTATGAAGGACGAACTAACAGCACAGTTTACCAGAAGAATGAGGAGTGTTCTGAAAACGAAACTGAACAGCAGAAATTTCACAAAAGCTGTTAACACCTACGCTTGCTCAGTTCTCACCTATTCTTTCGAAATAGTATAGTAATACAGATCTCGATCGTCGCCAACGAAAAATGAGAACACTGTGTACAAAGGCCAACAAGCATCATCCTAAATGCTGTGTTGAAAGAACAACAATTCCAAGAACTCAAGGAGGGCAAGGCTTTGTAAACATAAAGGAAATGGCAGCTGAACAAATAAACAACTTGAGAAATTATTTTATAGATAAAGCAAACACATCGGACTTACATAAGATACTGATTGAAGCAGATTGTTCAACACCTCTATTACTAAGCGAGCACCCTCATGAAAACACCACACAGACGGATAGTGATAAAATTCAAAGATGGAGAGAAAAGCCCCTACATGGAAGACACCTGAACGAGGTCACCCAGGAACATGTCGACATTCCTGCGTCGAACTACTGGCTGACTTCTGGAAGATTGTTTCCTGAGACAGAAGGTTTCCTCCTTGCCATTCAAGATCAAGTAGTGCAAACTAAAAACTATCAGAAATATATCATGAAGGATAGGAGCCTCACCGACGATAGATGCCGCTACGGATGCCAAACATCAGAAACAATCCAACATATTACAGGAGGCTGCCAAATGTTTGCTGGAAATGAATATAAGAGTCGACATGATGCAGTTTGTAAAATACTTCATCAGGAACTCGCCATCCAACTGAAGATTCTGCAGTCCGAAACAATTCCATATTATAAGTATCAGCCTGAAGTAATACTGGAGAACAACCTTTACAGGTTATACTGGGACCGCACAGTACTTACAAATTTAACAGTTGCTAATAACAGGCCAGATATAATCCTAGTGAAGAAAAAAGAGAAGAGAGCAATACTTATAGACGTAGCCATCCCGAACAACAACAATCTACGTCCAAAATATGCTGAAAAAATATCGAAATATCGAGAGCTTGAACTTCAGATTAAAAGGCAGTGGGGAATGTCTAGTACCAGAACCATTTCCATTCTCATATCAACCACAGGAATTATTCCTAAGAGCCTCAAGTCCAACCTCAAGGAGCTAGATTTGGATGAAAACCTGTTTAAAGTAATGCAAAAAGCAGTACTTCTTGGTACTGCTAGAACGGTAAGGAAGTTTGTAGGTCACGATGGACACCAGGAACAACCATGGAGGGAAACATTGCAAAACCAACTACCACGACATCAACCGAGAGATCCAGGACCAAGCAACGAAGGACGAACAACCCAGGACCCAGGAGAAGAAGAACACCGAAGACCTCAGAGCTCAATCCCCCTGATACTTGCTATCCGGGATGAGTGAATGTTCCCCTTAGTAGGGAGTGTGATAGCCGATCGCTAGGGGATGTGAAAAATCACACCCTTTCTACGCTAATAGGCTCAAGTCGATAATAATAATAACCGCTCCAAGAAGATATTCAAACGGACGACGAAACACAGAATGAACATTCATCACCTCAGGTTCATACCTCGGTAGAAACTGCCCATAAAATTTCGAACGAAGAACGCAAGCTCTAGTGGAACGTCTTGAATCAGCAATGCACAGATTATTCACCGAATACAACGGCACTGATCCACTCTCCAGACCAACACTACCTAGGATCAGATCATCCAAAAAGCTTGCAGTCATCCTCAAGATAATGAACACTGATGTCATACCAAATTCCTTTCAATGGCAACACAACTGGAAACGATCCATCTCATCCTTTATTGTGCCGCAACAACTGTAGTGGAAGTGCTGGGCATGAAGACCAAACCAAGACAGCACTCAAATCAACCCTGTCCACAACCTCGCCTACCTCACTGGCAAAGGAGGCTGGAGGAAAAAGTTCAACGCTCTCGGCAGGACATAGGAAGGCTGACACAATATGAAAATGGCATCAGAACAATCAAGCTGAAATCGTTGGTGGAATCGATACTCTATCGAAATCGCAAGCACTCAAGCTATGAAGAAGAAAACACAACAGTAGAGCAGTGCATCGACACACTGAAACAAAAACTCAGTGTCTACTCCGAGAGATTGCGAAGATATAAAGAGAGCAACAGGAGGAAGCAAGATAACATCTCCTTTGAAAACTCGGAGAAAAATTTCTACAGACATCTGGATGGAAAACAACAGAACTCCCCAAACATCTATCCGAATAAGGATGACATGGAAAAATTCTGGACCGAACAACTGTCAACACCTACTACTTACAACAAAAATGCCGGGCGGATAAAAAACGAAGAGAAAACTCAAACCAACACCGCACAAATGTCCCTTACGGTCATCACAGAACAAGAGCTTTCGGATATTCTCAAAGAAATGCACAACTAGAAATCACCTGGACCAGACGGGCTCCACAGTTTTTGGCTGAAAAAATTCAACTGTTTGCATAGTAATTTAACTAACGGAGTTAATGAAATTCTACGAGATCCAGAGAGTATGCCCTCCTTCCTGACAGAGGGTATAACTTATCCTCTGCCAAAAAATCACCAAAGTACAGACGATCCAGCAACGTACAGGCCAGTGACATGCCTGCCAACTATGTACAAGCTCATAACATCTTGCATTACACGTCGACTATACTCCCATTGCGAACGAAATAATATAATTGCATCAGAACAGAAAGGATGCTCCAGAGGTGCAATGGGATCCAAAGAACAACTGATAATCGACTCTATAATCTGCAACCAAGCCCATAAGAAGAGGAGAAATTTGTTCACGGCTTATCTTGACTACAAGAAAGCTTTCGACTCCATGCCGCATGAATGGCTCATAAAAGTTTTAGAGATCTATAAAGTAGATCCAAGAATAGTGAGCTTTCTCAAAACAGTTATGTCAACTTGGCGAACTAACATCGAAATCAGCGGAACAGGCATAAGAACTGGCACAGTATCCATCAGAAGAGGAATTTTTCAAGGAGACTCTTTGAGTTCATTGTGGTTCTGCATGGCAATGAACCCGTTATCAACTATTTTAAAATCCTCCAGAAAGGGATTCAACCTGAAAGGCAACACTAGCAATATGTTGATTAACCATCTTTCATACGTCGATGACTTAAAACTGATTGCAGCAAACAGAGAGCAACTAGAGTGCCTACTACGACTAGTGGAGATGTTTTCCAAAGACGTCAGTATGAACTTTGGACTGGACAAATGTCGTTCCCTAAATATAGCAGGAGGGAAAATCCAACAGACACCTCTCACCTTATCTAACGGAGAAGAAATAAAGGCAATGCTGGCAGGTGATCTATACAAATACCTAGGTATGAAGCAATGTCAAAGGATAGACCAACGAGTGATGAAGGACGAACTAACAGCAGAGTTCACCAGAAGAATGAGGAGCGTTCTGAAAACGAAACTGAACAGCAGAAATCTCACAAAAGCTGTTAACAGCTACGCTTGCTCAGTTCTCACCTACTCTTTCGGAATAGTAAAGTGGAGTTATACAGATCTCGATCGTCTCCAACGGAAAATGAGAACACTATGTACAAAGGCCAACAAGCATCATCCTAAATGCTGTGTTGAAAGAACAACAATTCCAAGAACTCAAGGCGGACAAGGCTTTGTGGACATAAAGAAAATGGCAGCTGAACAAATAAACAACTTGAGAAATTATTTTACAGATAAAACAAACACATCGGACTTACATAAGATACTGATTGAAGCAGATTGTTCAACACCTCTATTACTAAGCGAGCACCCTCATGAAAACACCACACAGACGGATAGTGATAAAATTCAAAGATGTAGAGAAAAGCCCCTACATGGAAGACACCTGAACGAGGTCACCCAGGAACATGTCGACATTCCTGCGTCGAACTACTGGCTGACTTCTGGAAGATTGTTTCCTGAGACAGAAGGTTTCCTCCTTGCCATTCAAGATCAAGTAGTGCAAACTAAAAACTATCAGAAATATATCATGAAGGATAGGAGCCTCACCGACGATAGATGCCGCTACGGATGCCAAACATCAGAAACAATCCAACATATCACAGGAGGCTGCCAAATGTTTGCTGGAAAAGAATATAAGAGTCGACATGATGCAGTTTGTAAAATACTTCATCAGGAACTCGCCACCCAACTGAAGATTCTGCAGTCCGAAACAATTCCATATTATAAGTATCAGCCTGAAGTAATACTGGAGAACGACCTTTACAGGTTATACTGGGACCGCACAGTACTTACAAATTTAACAGTTGCTAATAACAGGCCAGATATAATCCTAGTGAAGAAAAAGAGAAGAGAGCAATACTTATAGACGTAGCCATCCCGAACAACAACAACCTACGTCAAAAATATGCTGAAAAAATATCGAAATATCGAGAGCTTGAACTTCAGATTAAAAGGCAGTGGGGAATGTCTAGTACCAGAACCATTCCCATTCTCATATCAACCACAGGAATTATTCCTAAGAGCCTCAAGTCCAACCTCAAGGAGCTAGATTTGGATGAAAACCTGTTTAAAGTAATGCAAAAAGCAGTACTACTTGGTACTGCTAGAACGGTAAGGAAGTTTGTAGGTCACGATGGACACCAGGAACAACCATGGAGGGAAACATTGCAAAACCAACTACCACGACATCAACCGAGAGATCCAGGACCAAGCAACGAAGGACGAACAACCCAGGACCCAGGAGAAGAAGAACACCGAAGACCTCAGAGCTCAATCCCCCTGATACTTGCTATCCGGGATGAGTGAATGTTCCCCTTAGTAGGGAGTGTGATAGCCGATCGCTAGGGGGTGTGAAAAATCACACCCTTTCTACGCTAATAGGCTCAAGTCGATAATAATAATAATAATAGAATTTATTTTCAGAATTATCTCAGTTGACAAAGTGAAAACAAGTCAAATAAAAAAATCAACATTCATCTATAGGAAAAGGGATTACAAACATATGATTGACAGAAATTGTAATGAAGTTCAATTTTATAACTGAGTTAATGAGTAATTGATCTTCATTTTAAAATAATTTATTCAAGTTTTCGTTTTAAATTCGGGAATTTTTATTCCGTTCAGAATTAATTCACAACAATCAGGAAAAACCGTAGTCTTCATTTAATTTATCCGAGTTTTCATTTTAAATTCGTGAATTTTTATTCCGTTCAGAATTAATTCAAAACAATCGAAAAAACCGAACATTTAGCGATTGATGTTGTTTTTCATACATAAAACATCGTAAAACCGTCCGCAAGAACAACGCCGATCGCCGATAACGCCGTTTTTTGCACATACGTACGATAAGCCAGTTTTAAGATGTTTTTACCGAGGTACTCTCCTGAAAATTTTAACGTTTCTGCGCCTACCGTTTCCACCCCCCTCCGGAAGATTATAAAAGACGGGGTTTCCCTACATCGGTAATTAGTTCCGAATTATTCGCTGCTACAAACGTCTTATCATATTTCTTTTTTTGAGCTTCTAAAGTTTCTGAATTCTCTTTACATTTTTGCTTCAGTGAGTGCTAGTGTAATTGAATTGTAAGTACCGAGCCGATTTATTGCGGTCCTATTTTTATACCTCGTTGAGTCTACCTACATGGCTGTTCCGTCAGATCCTTAACAATACCTTTCCTAGTTTGTCCAGGTATCCGTAGTTAGCCTACTATAGTACGTTTGTCCGTATAACCGGTGCCCGTAGTTAGTCTGTCCTTTATGGCGTGTAACTCATAGTCAGACCGGAGGGCTGATGCAAACCTATGCTATAGTACGTTCAATCGAATACCTTTCCTGCTTTGTCCTGCTCCTTAGTGCCCGTAGTTAGTCTGTCCTTTATGGCGTGTAACTCATAGTCAGACCGGAGGGCATAACCGAACCAATGCTGTAGCAAGTTCGACATATCCTTTTCAACCCTCTAATTTCACCTGGCCAAACCCCAACCTGTTTATACGAGAAACAAGCAAAGTGGTAGACTACGTGGTGAATTCTAGGACTGAAAGAATATCGGACAAGTATAACCGTTGTGCACTCTTATACTGACCCCTTTTATTCCTGTTTTCCTGATTTTATCATATATATTTGAATTAACCGTTTAAATTAACTTACTTTCTATTCTGGCTGACTCGTACCGGGAAAATCTTTGTTTCTCTTGAAAGTGCTCGCAGTCAGACAAAACTGACCAATTTATATTTTGTATTGATTTCATATAGCGTCTTATTTCACTGTATTTTTTTGTATAACTATTTTTCGCTATCTGAATAAACTGTGTAAATTTGCTCTATTTCTGATTTTCTCTGTTATCGCTAATATCTTAGATAACGACGAACTCTGTCTCTGACTAGCAGCTGCCCTGGTAGGTTTGCTATTCTCCCTTATTAGAAAAAAGAATAGCTGGCGCTCGAGGTAAGTTTCGCCGAGAAAACCACGTCACAAAAATGGCGCCCGAGCAGGGACCGTCAGAAATAGAGTTTCAGTGAAATATTTTGCGCCCCGATTTAATACTGTACAGTTTATACCACCCGAAAGTGATTCGACTTATTCATTGGTGAAGTAAAGAGAATATTCTGAGTTTTATTTTTGACCGCTGAAAATTTTAAATCCGTTATTTTTGACCTTTCCCTCCTTGAAACCTGTGTGAAATAAATAAATTGTTCTGAGTTTTAATTATTACAATTTATGAAGCTGAAATGAAATCTTGAATTCTTTTTCTGATAGTGTTTTATTTCTGAACAGTGTTGAACTTGTTTTGATATTGTTGGATTTTTTTTTTCTGTTCTTGCTTTGATTTCAATACAGGTGCAGTTACAGGGAATTGAATTGTACAACCGAATAGTGCAATTGAATTGATATTCCGAGGTAGGTGGATTTGTAGTTTGTGCTTGAGACTGAACATTTTCCATTGACCTGAACATTTATTGGTGAATGAAATAAAAGACTTGGTGTTTTATTCCTGCTGGTTAATCTGTTAACTGTTACGATATTTATATTTTGACTATTATCTGTGCGATTGAATTGAACTGCTGGGACAGTGTTTTTCGGTCAACGGTTTATGAACTATTGCTATTTTAGTGATACCTGATTATTACACAAGTGAGTCGTTTTAAACCAGACATTCGTAAACTGTGTGACTTTTGGTGCATTTTTAGCAGTGGACTAGTTAGACTATTGCTATTGCGCTTCTGGTACACCTTAGCTCTGCTATATTTTCTGGTTACTACTTGAACATTGTTGAATTTTCGGTTGTTGTTGGATTTTAAATTTATATGGACTTGACCTTTGCTTTAAACTATTCTGATTAATTGATTTGCGGTTTATCTGATTGATCTTGATCTGTAAGCTATTATAAACTTTACTATTGCTGGTATAATTGTACTTCTACAACCAATTGTGAACTTTAGCCTGGTTGTAACTGGCATTGCTGTTTACTTGTGTACTTGCTATCGATAATTCCTTTACAGCTTTGAATTCTGTGCGAGTGAACAAATAGTTGATAGTTCGTGAGTGTTGACCGGGAACTGAATATACTTTTGATCGAGCACAACCGAACTTTACGTGGAAAGACTTAACCGCCAATAGTGAACATGGATGTGAATCGGCTATTGAGTGACGAGTTAACCTACGAACTCCAACTCCGAGGACAAACAGTGCCGGGCACAGTGATGCCTAAGCGATGCTTACTACGACAGGTCATTCAATCAAATACCCCGTTACAATCTGTGACATGGATGGATCCTACCTTGGATATAGAGATATGCCAGAATAAACTCACTGATTTAGTGGAATCAATTCAACACTTCAACCACGACAATGCAGATAACGAATATTCGCGCATTTTCACAAGGCTAAAACACGTTCAAGGAAGATTGAACTTTATTGACACCACTGATGAATCACAATCACAATTGGTCAGTCAGCTGAAAGGAGCTACAGCCAGAGCCTTGGATGCGTTACAGGAAGTTCATATTCAGCCCCAGCGAGCAGCAGGAGTCGAACCATGGCTTGTTGATCTCGGAGAAGACATCCGTCCACCGTCCACTGGTACAGTCTCACGAGCTTACACACCTGAAAGAAATTCTATATTAGATCAAGTTATAAATGACACCAGAAGAACATGTAGAGCAATACTACAGGAGATATCTTTTCCGGCAAATATACCGCCAAGAAACCCCCTCAGACCGTTGGCACAAGGCAATTACCGACCTGAACCCGAAGCCCGATTTACCTCAACACCGTCTGTTCCCCTGTACAAATGGACAATTTCATTTGATGGCACTAAAAGTGTCACCGATTTCATCGATGAGGTGGAAAGACTGGCCGAGTCACGCAAAGTACCACTAGGACAGGTGTTCGACTCTGTATACGAACTCCTGAGGAAAGACGCCCGGGATTGGTTTATCCCCCGTAGAGGAACGTTTCAAAACTGGGACGACTTCAAATTCCAATTGAAAGACGCTTTCCTACCGGTGAATTACGAAGAAAACCTGTTGGAGGAAATAAAAAGGCGAATGCAGGGCCCGGATGAGAAACTTCTGCTCTATGTTACAAGAATGCAGAATCTGTTCCAGAAATTATCCTGCAACCGACCGTCCGAAGAGGAACAGATCCGTCTGATTAGACAGAGGTTACTACCATCTCTGCAACAAGCCCTGGCCTTCCAAGAAACTAGGACTTATGATGAGCTCCTACAGAAGGGAAAAGTGGTTGAACTGGTTCAATGGCAGATGAACCAATACACCAGGCCACCCTCCAAACCGGGCCTCATTGATGAACCGCACTTGACCTACAACACACAGCAGCGAAACCGCTATCAGGCCAATTGTTCGCTGGACACCGACAACCGGACTGAGACCTCTGTAACTCCGGACCGGACCGACCGACAGAAAGAAAGAAATTTGAGGGTCTCTTACCAGACTCAATGTTTCCGCTGTGGTGGATACGGCCACATGCGCCGAGAGTGTCGCAGACCGCCGAAACTGTTCTGTTCCAGGTGCCAGAGGGAGAATATTCTCTCCCGAGACTGTCCGTGTTCGAGAAATGGAAGTATGGAATTGGGGTCGCCCATATCTCTGGGGACATTGACTCCACTGTCACCGTCCGTCTGTAATGAAAATCGTCCGTTAATAGACATTCATGTAGTTAGTAAATCTTTCCAGGCACTAATAGATACCGGAGCCACCAAGAGCTTCTGCAGCCAGAAAGTGGCCGGGCACTTGGAAGAGAGAGGAATAAAAGGAGAGCCTATGATCAATAACTTTGTAGTGATAGCCAATGGTAAGACCACCGTCACACCTAAACGCTACACCACTCTAGTCAGGATAGACGATTATACCCTGGCAGACTTAACATTCCTACTAATTCCTGACCTACCGGTGGACGTCATATGGGATGGACACACTGTCGAACTACAACTTCAGCATTAATCTGAAAACCGCAGAATGCTATCTAGAAGGCCGACTGATCTCCAAACCGACTCCTGTCAACGAACCAACCCCTGAAGTGCATCTCGCCAGTGAACATCTGCTAGAACTGACCTGTGAACAACAGAAGAAACTAGATGAATGTGCCCCTCCTGCCGACACAGTTCCACTGCCGTTGGGAACCGCCAAACAAGCTGGTTCACCGTCTACTTCTGGGCAACACCACCAGGGTGAACCGTCCGGCATGAGCAAAGATGGGGAAACCGCCACATCAAACCGTGGAGCAGTTCCTATGGAAGTGGACACCTGGGAAAAACCTAGAGGTAATAATCTAAAATCATTAAAAGCCCCGAATTCCTAGAGGTAATAATCTAAAATCCCGTCCTCTCAATCCCAAAAAGCCCCGAATTAACTTACCTTCCAGAGTCCGTACTGTTGGTACCATGGGCCACAATGTGTACCTGGAACTCCGTCCTGGCATGTGCTGGAAATGTGGCCAAGGAGAACACAGCAGAGCCAACTGCACAGGAACACCGTTACTGTTTTGTAGTCGTTGTGGTTTGCTAGGCACCCTCACCCGGAACTGTCCCTGTCACACCTACCAGAGGGAGGTGGCTGTTCAATGTAATCTTCCGTCCCAGTCCAGACCAAGAGGGACCGCTACGAGAATCCAACGGGTGCAACCAGCTCACAGGGGTTCCAGAGAAGTGAGAATCCCCACCAGCAGGGAGTTGGCTCTCCGTGCCTGCCCCAGGTGCACAAAGCTCGCTGCAACCTGCAATCAGGAAAACTGTAAGAATTAATATTATCTTCTCTACCGTTATACTGTCATTTCCAACCAACCCTTTTATTTTCCGTCCAACTACTACCTGAAAACCGATCAAAATAACCTACTACATGATAATAACAGTTTCATAACAGTACCTGGTAATTTTGTCTGATCTTAATTCTTTCTCTACCTGAAAACGACAACAAATTGGGTAAACTGTCTGAAATATTGTGTTAGAACTTTTAATGAATATTTGTTTTCGTTTTCTGCATGACTGAAACCAAATATAGTTGTCTGAACTGTTACCGTTGAATGAAACAATGAAAACGACAACAAATTGGGTAAACTGTCTGAAATGTTGTATTAAAGCTTTTAATGAATATTTGTTTTCGTTTTCTGCATGACCGATATAGTTTTCTGAACTGTTACCGTTGAATGAAACAAGGTTATTTCTAATTCAAACTGTTAAATCCGTTTATGATTCCAATGGGTCCAACCCATTACACCGTTTTCATTCCGAATCAGACATTATTGTTTTACCGTTCATTATTTAACCGGGAAATGGGAAACACAGTTTCTCGAAGAAAACTCGCCAGGAAAAACGAAGAATATGGGAGAAGTTTCACTGGAATCAAATGGTTAGAACTACCTGGACTACCCACCTGTAAGTCATCTGCCTGGGCCGACGTCGACGCCGACGCTCCACCTATTAGCCAAGCCACCTGTTGCGTCAGTTCCGGACGCCGACTACACCATGGGAAATTAGAACATCCACCCCTGTCCACACATGAATGATGGGGCTGTCGTAATTGTGCTTTCACCATCTGCGAAGCACTATTTTGGAACCACATCGAGTAAGACTTATAATTACAAACTTACTGTGCATCAAGTGTAAGAACAATCCTCGGCTTTTATATCCATCGCCAGTCCACTTTACACATTTACTAATTAAATTAATTCATTGTTCACCGACCAACAACCACGAGAACCGAATGAAGTAAACAACGACATGGCGGCGACACCTGCGCTGAGCGATGACAACTGCGCACAGAATACCAACTACGACTTTGAACCACAGAACATAATATGGAACTACGCATTGGACTTGGACCTGCTTGGTTACCCAGAGGAACTACTAGCTGTATGATTATTGTAAGTCTGATTTCGAGCACAGGGGCGTATTAGTTCGTTGACTTGTTTGTTGCGATAGTTGGGAGCCGCGAAAATTCAAATTGTTATTGATTGAATTTTCTTTCCGTAGCAGGGGGGATGTAATGAAGTTCAATTTTATAACTGAGTTAATGAGTAATTGATCTTCATTTTAAAATAATTTATTCAAGTTTTCGTTTTAAATTCGGGAATTTTTATTCCGTTCAGAATTAATTCACAACAATCAGGAAAAACCGTAGTCTTCATTTAATTTATCCGAGTTTTCATTTTAAATTCGTGAATTTTTATTCCGTTCAGAATTAATTCAAAACAATCGAAAAAACCGAACATTTAGCGATTGATGTTGTTTTTCATACATAAAACATCGTAAAACCGTCCGCAAGAACAACGCCGATCGCCGATAACGCCGTTTTTTGCACATACGTACGATAAGCCAGTTTTAAGATGTTTTTACCGAGGTACTCTCCTGAAAATTTTAACGTTTCTGCGCCTACCGTTTCCACCCCCCTCCGGAAGATTATAAAAGGCGGGGTTTCCCTACATCGGTAATTAGTTCCGAATTATTCGCTGCTACAAACGTCTTATCATATTTCTTTTTTTGAGCTTCTAAAGTTTCTGAATTCTCTTTACATTTTTGCTTCAGTGAGTGCTAGTGTAATTGAATTGTAAGTACCGAGCCGATTTATTGCGGTCCTATTTTTATACCTCGTTGAGTCTACCTACATGGCTGTTCCGTCAGATCCTTAACAATACCTTTCCTAGTTTGTCCAGGTATCCGTAGTTAGCCTACTATAGTACGTTTGTCCGTATAACCGGTGCCCGTAGTTAGTCTGTCCTTTATGGCGTGTAACTCATAGTCAGACCGGAGGGCTGATGCAAACCTATGCTATAGTACGTTCAATCGAATACCTTTCCTGCTTTGTCCTGCTCCTTAGTGCCCGTAGTTAGTCTGTCCTTTATGGCGTGTAACTCATAGTCAGACCGGAGGGCATAACCGAACCAATGCTGTAGCAAGTTCGACATATCCTTTTCAACCCTCTAATTTCACCTGGCCAAACCCCAACCTGTTTATACGAGAAACAAGCAAAGTGGTAGACTACGTGGTGAATTCTAGGACTGAAAGAATATCGGACAAGTATAACCGTTGTGCACTCTTATACTGACCCCTTTTATTCCTGTTTTCCTGATTTATCATATATATTTGAATTAACCGTTTAAATTAACTTACTTTCTATTCTGGCTGACTCGTACCGGGAAAATCTTTGTTTCTCTTGAAAGTGCTCGCAGTCAGACAAAACTGACCAATTTATATTTTGTATTGATTTCATATAGCGTCTTATTTCACTGTATTTTTTTGTATAACTATTTTTCGCTATCTGAATAAACTGTGTAAATTTGCTCTATTTCTGATTTTCTCTGTTATCGCTAATATCTTAGATAACGACGAACTCTGTCTCTGACTAGCAGCTGCCCTGGTAGGTTTGCTATTCTCCCTTATTAGAAAAAAGAATAGCTGGCGCTCGAGGTAAGTTTCGCCGAGAAAACCACGTCACAAAATCTTTAAATTCGTTACATGTATATGGCTCACAGTTTAACAGCATTGAAAATATTGTCTTACGGAATACATTATACTCAGAAATATTTCTTATTGCCTTAGGAAGAAAATTATACAATCTAATACACATATATAAAGTACTTCTTTCTGTATTTGAGTATTTATGAATAGGGTAGAAATATTCATGGACTCTCCTCGTTAAATTTGAATTTTTATATGTTTCAAAATAATAATTATGTTTACGCAAAAACAATAATATTCTGTAGATGTATAGCGCTGGTAGTGTTAGGATATTGTTTGATTTAAATATATCTCTACAAGATGATCTGAACTTTACATTAAACATTGTTCTAATTGCCTGCTTCTGAATTATAAATATGTGTTCAGCTTGAGAACTGGAACCCCAAAAAACTATACCATAAGACAGGAGAGCTTGGAAGTTGGAAAAATAAATGGTCTTCAGTATATTTAAATCTACTTGATTCTTGAGAGCCCTCAGTGTATAGATCACAGTGTTCAGCTTTCGTACCAAATTATCACAGTGTTGGTTCCAATTCAGGTTTTTATCTATAGTAAGTCCTAGAAGTTTTGTGTTAGAGCTGATCGGTATGTCAGTATTATTCAGTCTGATGGATTCGGGATAATTTAGGTTGGATCTTATGTTGGAGAAAAATATTACATTTGTTTTTCCTGAGTTGAGAGACAATGAGTTTCGACAACACCAGTCACTGATGTTCGTGAGAGTAATATTTATACCATTGATCACTGTATCCAGGTCGTGGGATGACAATATAGCATTGGTGTCATCGGCATATAAGTATTCGTCTATTTCCAAATTTTCCCCTATTGGTTCCAGATTTTCCGGTAGGTCATCATCGTAGACGATGAAGAGAATGGGTCCAAAAATAGTGCCCTGAGGTATGCCAGCAACTACGTTTATTTCTGATGAAAAGATTTTTTCTTCGTTTATCTGCAGCGTAACCATTTGTTTCCTGTTTTTAAGGTAGCTCTCAATTAACTTGAGTGGTGTACCTCTAATTCCTCTATCTTGTAATTTCAGTAATAGGATTCTATGGTCAACACAGTCAAATGCTTTTGACAGATCGACAAACAATCCTGCTGTTATACTATCATCTTCTAGTGATGAAAAAACTCTTTGAATGAACTCGAACAGTGCTGTTTCGGTACTTTTTCCTTTTGTGAATCCGTGCTGACTATGAGATAGAATGTCAAATTTTTGGAAGAACTTGAGCATTCTGTTCACCAGTATTTTTTCGAAGATTTTTGCAAAAGATGTTATTAGGCTGATAGGTCTGTAATTGTTAAAATCATCTGTGTTTCCTTTCTTAAAACAGGGTTTTACAAGTGTTATTTTAAGCGCATCGGGAAATATTCCAGATTTAAAGGCAGCATTCATTATGAAGCAAAGCGGTTGTATTATATTCAATATATGTCGTTTTAATACTTTAAATGGAATTTCATCATATCCAGAAGTTACTTTATTCTGCATTCTTTTTACTGTTGATATGATCTCATTATCATCCACATCGAACAAGTAAAAAGACCTTGATGTGTTCCTCTTATTTTTATATTGTGGTTGAGTGTTAGGGCGTATAGTTGATCCAATTTCAGAGAAATGTTTATTGAAGTCATTTGCTAGCTGTGATATGTTATTTTTATCATTCTTATTTGTATATATATCAGGGAGTATGGAGATGGGGTTTGAACTTCGATTTGTGACTTCCCTTATAACATTCCATACAGCTCTGTTTTTATTGTCGGCCTTGTCTATAATTATATAGGTTTCGTTTTGTTGAGCTCAATAATTCATCATGTGCCCTCTTTGCTTGTTTATAGTTACATAGAAATTCTGATTTATATCTGGATAGTAAGAACAAAATATCTAGCTCATCTTTCAATTTTTGTAATTCGTTTGTTTGCTTTAATCTTCTATTTTTTTTAATGTTGACTCTTCTGAGAGGAAAAGCTATTTCAAAGCACTCTTTGAAGTTATTAAAAAATATACTCCACATTTCATTTACTTTATTTACATTGAAGTCATATATATTGGACCAGTTAATGTTCTCTAGGAGAAAATTGAAAATATGATGGTTTTCTTCTGTGTACTGTCTAACTAGTTTTTTATTGCATTTTAATTTCTGTGAATGTGAACTACTACTAAAAATGAATTTCTGACCTGCGTGATCGGATAGGTGTTCCTCGATGACTGTGGTTATCCCATCTATATTGGTGATTACATTGTCAAGACATGATGCTGTGGTGGTTGTCGTTTTAGTGGGTTCCTTTACAGTTATTTTCAAATTATACGATTCCAAAATTCCTAAAAACATTTTAGACTCATTCGATGAGGATAATATATCTATGTTGAAGTCTCCTGTAATTATTATATGGGTATTTTCTGCAAGACATTTATCAAGTAATGAATTCAACTTTTCAGAAAATAAATCAACATTAGGTACAGTGTTTGGTCGGTAAATACATACTACAAGATACCTACTTTTATCAATATTAACTTGTACAGAACAGCACTCAAAGCAACCTGGTACACTTTGTGATTTGATATCATGTCATCCACCATGATGACCTTTTTCCCTACAGTAAGATGACACCAACAAAAATCCTACTGGAATATAGTGTTCAAGTTCTTCTACAGATTTCCAATGTTCGGTTATACAGGCAATGTTTACTTGATGATTTACCAGTGCCCGCTCTAGTTTCAGGAATGATGTTCCGATTGCTTGTACATTCTGGTGTAAGATACATATTTTTCTATCTATGGTCTCTGCTGTTCCTGTGGTTTTCGGAAAAAATTTTTGAAGTTGAAATCTCTCAAAATGACACCGGAGGGCCAGAAATTGGGATCATACAATTTATCCTGGAGTTCATCTGGAATACCAATACTGAATGCTGAATTTTCTCCCTTTGTATTGAGTTTTTTGACTTCTATTGTTTCTTTTACCTGTTGATCTGCCATATATTCTTTTATATCACTTTCTGAAACATTTGTACCTGCAATTCGCCCTAAATAAATCCATTTTTTCCGTATTGCTTCTTTGATCTTAGTATCATCTTTGGAAGTTCCAGTGCAAGTTACAAATTTCGTTGGTTTTGTTCTTGTATTAGCGGACGTGTTTTGTCTATCTACTAATTGGTTTAATCGTGTTCTTTCTTTATTTCTACCCCTCACAACAGTTGTCCAGGTTTGATTATTTTCGTTTTTCTTATCCCCATTGTTTATGTTTTCATCCTTAGACGACAACGATAAGTCAGGTGACATTGACGCAGCAGAAACCGAAATTGATGGGGTTATGACAGTGACAGTTGGTGATTTCTCTGTGTCGGTTTTCTGAACTGTGAGCACAGAATAATTCTGTGGTGCTGGTTTAGTCGGAAGTTGTTTACCTTTTTTTTGTACGTTGTTGTTTTCCAGGTATCTTATCTTATCATTAAGAAGTTCGTTATTTTTTATCAATATCGAATTTTTGCTTTTTACTTCCTCTAATAAATCATTTAACAGTTTTACCTGCATCTTCAAATATTCATTCTCGAAATTTTTTTCCATAGTTGGGGTTGCTACTGATTTCGCTGATTCTTCAATCTCTGAACTTAAAGTGTGGGCACAAATTACTGTGGATGATTTCTTAGCTTTGTTCCAGCACGATTTGTGCAACATTGAACCACATTTTACACAATTCATTGCATCCACCACTTTTTTATTGAAGTGGTTGCACAAATTGGACTTAATCTCTTCATTATTCAACATATTCGCGGAGCGATCAACTTCATCATCATCACTCGACATCTTGCGCACGAAATATATCCCGTTTTCGAAGCATAAGCGAGATACATTGTGTTAAACTTCATTTTTGAGCAAGATTCTTATGAGTATGGTCAGTTATGTATAATACTTAAAGTAACCGTTTTTGGTTAAATCTCAGTATCTTTGCGTCCTCTATTCAGAAAAGTTGACGAACTCTGAAAAAAAAATAAAAAATGGCGGAAAACCTTCAACGTTCCAAATTTTTTTTTCGGTTGTCAAATTGAATTTTATTTTCTGAATGAGCACAATTCTCTGAGAATTTCTGTGAACAAATTTTTGAAAAATCGAACACAAATTCTTTTTACACGTCCACAGCCATGAAAGAATTTCATCTGAAATGGATGAAATTTTGTTGGTGAAATTGTACTTCTTAAATTATCAATCACGAATATGAAACAGAATTGTAAGAAATCTAATGGTATGTCAGAACATTCTAGATAAATTTATAAAAAAGAAATCAGTGAAACTTAGTTGGGACTCGAACTAGGTATTAAGTAGGGATATGGGACTGTTTTAAGCTTAGACTAAGTAGAGACACGTTTATTTACATTCAAAAGTGTCGCTTCTGAAACTTGAAGCTGGTCCACTGTATCGTAGACTGGTCCACTGGAATTGTGGCAATGTTTTGATGTTGCCAAGCTGAGCAGATTGTATAGTTCTCTAACTACCTTTCATTATACACAAAAACTATTTCTTTCG
This sequence comes from Propylea japonica, assembly GCA_013421045.1. Taxonomy (NCBI): domain Eukaryota; kingdom Metazoa; phylum Arthropoda; class Insecta; order Coleoptera; family Coccinellidae; genus Propylea; species Propylea japonica. Next base: position 41,766,896 of record CM024242.1, on the reverse strand, counting down.
TATAGAATCGAGATATTTTATGAAATTTGATAATTTTCCATTGAGGCAGTCTTATCGGATAAATGTAAACAAATAAATGAATGAATAAAGGTAAATCTTATAATTTATGTTAGAGGCCATAATTCTTAAGAAATCCAGATTGAAGTTATTGCAACACCGCCCATATCTCTGCTTTAGATTTGAAGAGAGATGGAGTATTTACGAGGGGCAAATCGCTGAGCAAATTCTGTACACCAGACATCCCCTCAGTGAGGGACATCCCCAGATATCCCCGGACATCCCTCAGACATCCCCAGACATCCTCAGATATCCCCGGACATCCCCGGATATCCCCAGACTTCCCGAGACATCCTAAGATTTCCTGGGATATCCTCTATTACTTAATAGTTGGTATCGGTTTAATGAGTGATTAAAAACAGTTTGTAGCACTATGTGGTGTCCCGAAATCAAATTGAAAAAAAATCTATTGTTTAATCTACTCTAGAACATAGCATAACACAATGAACATATTTTATGTAGATATTGAGTGTTTTCGAAACAGAGCAGAAGTGAGTTCTCTGAAGATGACTTATATTCTTATTCAAAATCTATAATTCAATGAAAATAGCTATCTATTTGACATCCCTCGATATTTCTGAACTGCCGAAAAAAGAATCTGATTAGTCAGTGGCAGATCCGGGGGGGGGCACACCGGGGAAACTTCAAAATACACTCGCGTAGAAAGGAAAATTCTTGGAGTGTGGTTGAAAATTCATGGAAAATTAGGAGCGAGCGGGGGGTGAGCTATTGGTCCTGGAGGAGGGCATGCCCTCCCCCTAAATTCACCACTGATGAGTGGCTTTTAAAACCCAGCAAAGCCGTTAGTGGAATGTTTAATTTTTGCTTGTATAATTTTCGATATAAAAATGAAATTTTTTTATGATATACCCACACAAATATATGATATATTTTATCTATATAACATATTTTTATTCCTTGAGGCGAAGAATTCAAACTATTTTCCAGGATACATTCCAATAGTAAATTTTCACTCTTTATTACCAGGTTCGTCATTTTTTCCATTTCTAGTTTGAAAATTCTTTGTTTAAAATGAATTATACTTGAATTGATCCTTAATCTGACTTATAATACACTGCGCAAAAAAATTTACGCACATTCTGAAAATCTCTACTCTACATTGACTTTATAACTTATTTTTTATGTTCTCTCGGGAAGGTTTTGAACGAAACAAGACTCATTAAATGGAAGAAAAATTCAGGATTTCACCGAATCTCATGTGAAAAAAGAGAAATAAACACTTTTCAAAATACTGGAATGCTGATAAGTGAATTAATACTTGGTATTTCCACCCCTTGCGTTAATTACAGCTCGGCAACGACGGTTCATACTCAAAATGGGTGATCTTAAAATGTTTTTTATCTAATCCTTCCCGGATTTCTCTGAGTTGGATTCCAAAGACATTAAGAGTAGCTAGATGATTTTCTGAACTTCTCAGCCTTCTACTGAGGTTGTCCCAAACCTTCTCAGTCGGATTGAGATCTCGACTTCTTGCTGGCCATTCCATTCGAGAGACTTCAACCTCTTCAAGGTACTCCTGAACGATGCGCGCACGATGGGGTCTAGCATTATCGCCCATAAAAATGAAATTTTCACCAATGTATGGGGCAAATGGCACTACATGCTCTTCAAGAATGTTCCTTATATACCTATCAGCATTCATAGCTCCATTATCAACGAGCACTAGGTCTGTGCGAGCAGTCAAAAATATTCCAACTCATACTCTGAAGTAACGTTCCTGAATGGCAGTTGTTACCCGTGGTCTACCCTGTCCTGGTCTTCGAACATTCATACCCGTCTCCCTGAATCGCTGCAACATTCTGGACACATTTGTATGGGAAATTCCAAACCTTTCTGCAATTGTGTATGTCCACACTTCTTCTTGCAAAACTACCGCTTGGGCACATTCATAGATAAGATATACTAGGCACATTCTTCTTGGGTCAAATTGCGTGTTTCGCGTTGCATAGCGATCGAGTGTAGAAAATCAAACGAAAAACAAACTACTGATCACTAGAATTGATCGAGAACAACTGATTTCAGAATGGAGCTAATACATTCAAAATCTCATCTTTTTTATTCCTGCTGGGAAAAAACATATGTATTGAAGAAAAACGTTGTAAGTGGATAACATATGTATCCATAATTCTGATGAAAATAATTATCATTGAGAACACCTTCAATTGTAGAATAAATTTGAGATTTCTATAATGTGCGTTAAGTTTTTTGCGCAGTGTATTTCATCTAGATAAAGATTTTTGATGAATTTGGAAAAAATGGTTCCTATTCATAATAACACTTACATTTAGGTAGGTACCTATATATTCAAGTTCCTTTTTCTTGACGCAAAATATAACATTTTATCAACACCCTGTGTACTACCAATATGATTCGATGAAATTTTAAAGGAAAACGGATCCTGTTTTTGATATCCCTCAACTCGTCCTTCAATGAAAATATATAAATATAAGGCATGTTGAAAAAACAACGAGACGATAATAACTATTATTTATTTGAATATACAGGGTGCGCGGCGCGGCTGCTCTCCACGGTTTCATGCTTGTTTCTGATCACTATTTATAATTATGATTAGGAATGTATCCCTCTAAATTTCCATAAAATTTGGTGGCGTTTGGTTGGTATTGATTTTCAAGAAACTTCTCAATAAAGTCAATTTTAAACGCTCTTGTCAAATTAGTGCAGGGTTTGAAAGGAGCATTTGGTGTATTCATTTTTTTAATTGTTTGTGTTTCAGTAACTTGGGTGAAAAACCTATAAAAGTTTTCGTAAAACCTAACAGAATATGTTTCAACCCATATCTATATTTCTTTACAAATTCCAAATCGCTCTGTAATCGATTAAGCAGATATGAAAACTCTTGTGAAAATGAGTTACAGGGTGTTTACCATACCCAAATAAGAATAATTTATATCGATTGAAATATATTCTGGGAGGATTCTGCATTTCTTAAAAACTTTATATGTTTTCACTCCCAGTCTCTGAAACAGAAATAATTAAAAAAATTTCAATTGAGATGAAGTGCTCCAGCGAGAATCTTTGCACTTATTTGTCAGAAGCAAAGTGGTCTTGAAAAAATTGTTGCCTAACAGTAAAACTGAAAGGGGAAATAAATGAAAAGGATAGTTTAACGTTTCGGTGTCTATATCAGACACCTTCTACAGACAAATTTGTAAAATCTTCAGAATTGTGTGCTTTTTCATTTGCAATCTGATTGACATTGAAAGTTATCAATATAAGGAGATGTTGATTCATCTAATTTTGAAATTTCTTGATGTCATTTCTTTCTTTAATAAATCAATCCAAAAGGATATATTCCAACAGAACAGTTGGCCAAATTATCTACTTCATCTAACAAAATACATGTGGATTCCTTAATTTTCCTTTTAAAATTATCAGGTTCCATCACTAGGATCTTTGTGTTGTTCCAGTTCATCATATGATCTCCGCTATTTGAACGTATATGATCAGCAATTTGTGATGTGATGTGTAATGTCTCTATTTTTGATGTCTCTCCTGTATAAGGTTTTCCACATATACAAGGAATATTGTAAACACAATTTTTTTATTTCTGTGTTTCATTTATTGGTTTCGTTCTGGTTAGAATGGATCTCAAATCATTTTGTGTTTCGAAAACAGTTCTTATGTTGAATTTAGAACCAATTCTTCTTATTGTCTCTTCAAGGCCAGGAATATAAGGAATGACGTTCAACAAATTTGGTTGTTCCTGACGGTTGACTGTTTGTACCTGACCATCATTAGAATTTTGATTAGATAAATAATTTATGTGTGTGCAACACTTTCGTGATATTAATGCCCGTATTCCGCTTTTCATCTGTAAGCTACGAGATCGTAGCGTACGACTGATCTTTCAGATTCCTTAGGATAGTAACAAAACAAAATAATTCCAGAATTGCATAATTCTGCAAATGTTCCCGTACCTAACTATCGTAGGGAATCTGACAGATCAATTGTACGCTACGACCTCGTAGCTTACAGATAAAAAGAATGAAACAAGATTAGCAGTGAAAAATTTAACTCCACCATTTTTCGTATTCTAATTGATATTCATAACGAATATTGTATCTATAGATTCCCTTTATTTCGTCAGTATGTAAATAAAAATCAGCCTGACATCTCTAGATAAACATCAGACTTCCCTAGACATCCCAAGACATCCTCGGACATCCCCGATTTCCTGAGACATCCCCTGATTCCCTGAGATATCCCCAAGACATCCCGGGACATCCTCAGATTTCCTAAGACATCCCCGGATATCCTGGGACATCCCAGGAACATCCCCAATCTTGTACACCAGACATCCCCAGCGGTTTCCCCCTCGAGTATTTATTATCTATGCCTCTTTCTAATCGCCTGTTCTCGAAGCAACACGTTGCCGCATCAAGTTCAGTTGAAATTATTACAATCGCAGGATATTTGTGAGAATCACTATTCAGTTTTCCATATTTCTTCTGTTATAATCTCTCATTGTACTTAGAATGGTTAGTAAGTGTGAAATTTGTGGCAAAGATAGGAATTCTGATTCGAATTTATCGTTCCATAGGTAAGTTTATTCGTTTGTTGTTAATTAAAGCATCAAGTTATTTATGAGTTCAGTGGCGTAGAAATAGTGAATACGGAAGTTTCAATGTAAATACATAACATAACAAAGATAATTTTTTTGAATTCAGGTTCCCAGATGACAATGGAAAGAAGTGTTTGGGCTTCCATTTTAGGAATCGAATTGAAATTGTGAACAATATTATTTCGATTTTTTTGAAACACAGGTTAACATCATTCATTACAGAAAGAGGAAATACATTGGCGATTTGTCCAGTAGTGACTTTTCAACACTAGAGAAAAAAGGAGGAGTCTGCAAAACTTGAAGAGGGTGATTTCTCATCAAATAACAAAAATAGTTTATTAACAGCGAAAGTCAAAAGACATAAAAGTAGAATTACGACTCTGAAGAATTCAGTGTCATCCCCTAATAAAAAATGTCAACTCATAGAAGGATCACAGCAGGCAATAATGGTGAGTTCAGCATCTATTTTAATTCATTCAACAAATGCAAATTATTCTTCACTCCCTGCTTTTTTCCTTTTTTGTAGGCTCTTTGCCTGTTTCTTCTATCTAAATCGTTCATGTCATTAGATGTTGAATCTTAGACTTTAAAAGCAATATGTGTATGGTTGAAATCCAGGACTGTTTTCGGTACTATGCTATTCAAATAGTACATTGCTTTCATCACAATGTTAACATTAATATTTTACTAGCACTAAAGTCGTAGAAACCCAGATTGAAGTCATTTCAAAAAGTTGTTTCCACTGTGCAATTTTCAATAACAAAAAAAGTGATGAATATGAAATCGGCATTTCAAAATTCAGTTAGTAAAAATTAATGCATTTGTCCAGTTGGAGGCATATTTTGAAATCAATTATTGTCGAACATTGTATTCAAGTCTCATCACCAAATTTTTTCTCTTCCTAGAGGATTTTATTCCATATTAATACAATTCATGAATTTATCAAATGTGTTGCGCGTGTTTCAGAATGTAACATTCTATAGAAATATATTCTAGTGTCATCACCATTTCTTCTTACTATGGATTTTACTCAGTAATATCTTTTTCTTGCAGGCATCCGTTCCTCAAACAGCAAGAGAGTCTACGATAAGAATGTATTTGTCATAGACTCTAAAATATGTAGAAATCCAATAATTCATCTGATGATGAACACCATAAAAAATTTGCCAGTGACAACATTTGAAGCATTTGGTGATCATCTTTATGATGATGATCCCCTGGAGGGTCATTGCATGGACCTGATTAAACTCCCCCTTAAAAACTATTTCAAGCTTCGGATACATTATGAAACAGTAAAACGCTTGGGAGCTGCCCAGAAGAATAGATCCAGATCTATTCTCCCAAAGTTAATATTTTTCAGAAATGAACGAATTTCCTTTCCGTCGATCTCAAAATGTGTACTAAATTGATCATTAATGGCTCATTTTAATGCTCAATTTATGCTATTTTAATATACAATCCTCATGGCAACCGTTCACAAAGTATTCAGAAGCACTACGAGAAATGTCGAAACTCTACTGGAACATAGATACATAGAAATTATATTATGTCAAATGTTTGTCTCGTGCAAAATGAGAAAGTATTTCAATCAAAAATTCATACACAATTCATATTGAGATCGTCGGAAAAGTCTTGTAATCATCTCGGTTATTAATCGAGCGACTAATATAATAATATTATAAATATCTCGACCACCAATCGCAGTCTTTAATAAACTATTTGATAAAATAACTAATAGTTATTTCATACCAAATAATTTCACTCTGTTAATTTAGCTTGTAAGTATTTTTTATTAATTATTGACCCTGACAAGTGTTTATGGAGTGTATTTTTTAAGAGCAGAGATTACAGTTGTCACGATGTAAATACTGAGATCATTTTGTTTATTTAACTTATTTTTTTGTGTGTATTTAATAAAGAGTTGAAGTTATTATTTTTTCATTTACAAATTGAATATCACAATATATTATCATCTTAATTTCATATTTCTACTGATATGACTATGTTCGAGTTCTTTCTTAATATTTGAATATGAATTTAAGTGCTCATACATTCATAAGCACAAAGCGATCAGAATGAATATATTCGAAAGAGTGAAAACTGAAAATTTTAAATTTGTATTATCACTTTCACTATTTGAAATTGTAGTTACTGAAAAATGGAACGGTCTTGATGTGCGGTCCATCAAATCCATATCGATCTACCCTTTTCCAAACTACGAGTTTGCATATTTTCAATAAAAAATAACTACTAGGTGTCAGTTTAAAAACTTGCCACGGCAATTATGTCACGACAGGATTGTTTTCGAAAGTGAGTAACTTTCATTTTGACAATAATCACTGTAACTATGAGGTCGGTAATTCACTTCATTTACATGGGAGTTTTGACAAGAATGAAATATTCGTAAGTAATATCATAAGGGCATCTAATTTTTCCGAAAAGAATCGAAAAAACACGGTGCTAAGTAATATTTTGACAAGAAGTATGAGTGCTGGTGGCAACAAAAATCCGAGTCGAAGACGATGATTTTTGCACCTACACGAATGCTTTTTGTCAAAAAATATTACTTTGCAATGTGTTTTTTCGATTTTTTTCACAGGAAAAATTAGATGCCTGAATGGTATTTGACAAGACTATTTCATGAAAGACAAATTATTCTGCATGCATTAAGTTTAGGTATTAATTTGACAATAACTGTCAAGTTTTGCCGCGGGTAAACGTGAATAAACTGCTGACAGGTCCTGCCAAACAGTTTTTCCACCTAGAAACCATTTGTAATTCAAAATTGCGCGTTTCTGATTGGTGCAAATTACGACCAGGGAAATAGTTAGAGAAATGTTGGATTGCTCAATTTTTCTTCGGAGGGGAAATATCTCTAGGAATAAAAATAAAAAAACTGTTCACAAAAAGGTAGCGTAAATTCTAAATTTAGTCGTTAACATTCGTCTCATGAAATTCAAACGCATAATTTAACTGAGTGTGAACAAATCGCTATGATTTTCGTAAGTTTCAATTTCGATTTTTACGTTCGAGTATGAAATCGAACGTCGTACGCTACCCTACTGGACATCAGAAACTAAGATTTTATGCGGTGTTGCCACCCGAGGTTACTTAACAAAGAGGTCCGATCTTTTATCTTTGTTCCACTCATTGTAGAGGTTTTCAATGTTAGAGTCAAAACAAACCTACTTTTTACAAGGGTATGCCCGGTCTATCGGGATATAGTCTACGGTTTTAAGGATATTAACATTCGTTGCCAGGCAACGGTAGTTCGTAGTTCATAGAGTGTGACTGATATTTGAATTTCACTGAATAAAATTTAGCCAGTAGTAGAAATGTAAAAAAAAAATTTCGGAATTCGTCATCTTTTCTGAATAGTGGACGCAAAAATACTGAGATTTTACAAAAAACCGTTACTTTGTGTTTACATAACTGACCACACTCAAAGAATCTTGCTCAAAAATGACGTTCAACACCCTGTATCTCGCTTATGCTTCGAAAACGGGATATATTGTATAAGGCAAAATTGATTCTCCTGGTGTGCTTTACACGAACATATATGCTTGTCCAGTTTATGATGAAACACCCTGTATACAACATGGGGGCACGAGTCCAGTGAAGTCGCAGCGGAATGTAATCTCTGCAACAATCTAATATATTAATCCAATAGCTACTGGATAATAACAGAGTCGAAATATCGAAACTAATACTCTGTTTTGCCGCCCCGGTGTGGTTCAGAGGTAGCGCTCTGGCTTGTGATGCCGGTGGACCCGGGTTCGAATCCCGGCGAGGGCATGGATGTCTGTGATCGTCCAACGTCCAGTACAGAAAACACGTCGAGTTGGCTGTCCCATGAGGGGAGGGAACAAAAAAAATACTCTGTTTTACTTCAATATAAAAAACTGAACTTTTTGATGTTATGAAAAGAAACAATCATTCAAATTATTGAGGTATGTTTGGTATTTATATCAGTATGATTGGACGGAGGGTTTTTTCTGCAGTTTATAAATCATGGAATAAATAGTTTTGAAAGAACGGACATCTTGGAATGAGTGATTCGTGATAAAAATCAAGTGGTGCTTCAGAATGAGCTTATCGTTTCAGTTCCATATAGGTACACTGATGAATTTAAATCTGTTTCTCTTTGGAAACCAAAATTTTACGGACACAATTGTAGCTGGGTGCAACATCAGCGCATGTCTTGATCGGTGGCAAGTCCTTGACACAGTCTCGGATGGTTGTTTTATCAGCATCAGTTAAAGGTTGTCTTTCAGCCACTTTTGTAATGTACTTCTCAACATCTAGAACTCCATCGCTGTTCACAATTCCATCATTTTCGTGCCAGCATTTGAATAAGCACAACATTTTCTCGGCAGGTTTGGAATAGTCAGCTCGCAAGGTTTTCCAGTCATCCTCGGTTATGTTGTTTTGAACTTCGCATTGAGACTTTTCTTTTGCCTGCAAATTTCAAATATCTTGAAACACGTCTTTCAAATGATTGTTTTGACATTTTGGCAGGTGACTTTGTAGGTGCCGGGAATTGTGAGGGTCGCTTTCTGTAGCAAGTATTTGTTGTTTTCAAGAATTCATAGTGATATGAATAATTTAACTAGATTTTCGGAGATAAGTTGGTTTAAGTGCAAAATGAAAGATTATTATTGCAACAAAAAATAACTCTGAAACATTTCGGGGGGGGGGAGGAGGGCCCTCCCTGGCTACGCCTTTGCCATCTTCTTAACTCTGCTTCAAATGCATGAAATATATCAATATGTAATTCGGACGTTTTCTGTCTCAAGTTCTGTTTTGTTTTTGTCTGTGAATTATTTGAATGAAATATTTCTGCTTATTTGTGAAAGGATCCAATGTTTCTGCATCATACGCCCACTTTCGGTGCTTATACTGTGAAATACAAATTCTTTAAACAGATTTCGTGAAACTAAGGTTTGATTCTCGATTCGTTCAACTGGCAATCATAATGAAATTTTGTTAAACACAAAATTGGTTGATTGAGTTTTTTTTAGTCACTAGCTGCTACATTTTTGTGATGTACGGATTTTTACATAACCCCGCAAATAATATTATCCCATCAGCATCCATAGGATGAAAATGACAATTTTACATATAAATAAATATTGCATCGTATCTGAATCAAAACCTATTGAACATATTTGGGAACAGTGACTTTTTCTAGGTTATAATAAAATATAGTATTCACAAAAAACTGACAGATCATGTGGGCCAAAAAATATGATTTATCTTGATCATTTTTATAAACTATTGTCCTCATTCATGAAAACAAAGGCATCACTCAGCTCAGCTACTTTCCACTAGTACACGCTGAACAGAAAAAGTTCGAAAATATTTTTTTCTACCGTTCATTGGTGGAACAATTAGGCTATTAGGTACGTCCGTTAGCACGATAAATGCCGCGATTATGTATTTTAATCAGGAAAATTGTACAGAGTATTCCACAGAATGAGTCCATTCAAAATGTTTGTCCCTCAATATCTCAGTCAAATGAAAACCAATTGAAATGAAATTTTGCGGTCACATACAAGATATGATGCTTATAAAAACCTTTGCGCTTAATTTTGTGGCCATAGTGATAGCAGAACCATGAAAAAATTAAATTGGAATATTGAGGAAATATTAATATTACTACTACTAGCTTTTACCCGCGACTTCGTCCGCCTACCGACCCTCTAAGTTAGAAAGTGATCAAATACTAAATTGAAGTCTTAGTAACACTCAGTTAAAAAAAAACATCAAAATCATTTCAGTAGCTATGGCGTCATGCGCTTCTTGACACGATCACGCTAGATTTACGTTGGAATGAGGTATTTTCCCCGCCGTAAAAAGTAGCCTGTGTCCGTGCCTAGGATCCTATCTTTATATTAACCAAGTCTTATAAAAATCCGTTCAGACGTTAAGGCGTGAATGAGGTAAACTTCCAAAACCAACGATTAAACATCACTAACTTAATTAGTTTTTTGCCTACTGCCTACGCCTTAAGTACGATAGCATGAATATTAATAACCCATATCCTTTCTAGGTTACTATCTATCACCATACAAAATTTCATCAATATCCGTTCAGTTGTTTAGGCATGATAGAGCAAAACTCCCAGCAAAAACCATAAAAAAATCACTAACTCAATTCAGTTTTCGGCCTACTTCCTACCCCCTAAGTACCATGACGTGATCATTTTGATCTTATATCCGTTGTTAGTAACCATCTATTACATTACTAAATTTCATCAAAATCTGTTCAGCCGTTTAGACGTGAAAAAGCAAGGTCCCAACAAAAACGACTTAAAATCACTAACTCAATTTAGTTATCTGCCTACTGCCTACCCCCTAAGAACGATGGCGTGATTATTTATAGCCTATGACCATTTCTAGGTTATCATCTATCACCATACCAAATTTTATCAAAATCCGTTTAGCCGTTTAGGCATGATAGAGCAATACTCCCAGCAAAAACCATAAAAAAATCACTAACTCAATTCAGTTTTCTGCCTACTTCCTACCCCCTAAGTACGACGACGTGATCATTTTGATCTTATATCCGTTTTTAGGTAACCATCTATTACCTTACTAAATTTCATCAAAATCTGTTCAGCCGTTTAGACGTGAAAGAGCAAACCCACAAAAACGACTAAAATCACTAACTCAATTTAGTTATCCGCCTACTGCCTACCCTCTAAGAACGATGGCGTGATAATTTATAGCCTATGACCATTTCTTGGTTATCATCTATCACCATACCAAATTTCATCAAAATCCGTTCAGCAGTTTAGGCATGATAGAGCAAAACTCCCAGCAAAAACCCATAAAAAAATCACTAACTCATTCAGTTTTCTGCCTACTTCCTACGCCCTAAGTACGATGACGTGATCATTTTGATCTTATATATGTTTTAGGTAACCATCTATTACCTTACTAAATTTCATCAAATCTGTTCAGCCGTTTAGACGTGAAAGAGCAAAAGTCCCAACAAAAAACTAAAAATCACTAACTCAATTTAGTTATCTGCCGACTACCTATCCCCTAAGAACGATGGCGTGATTATTATAGCCTATGACCATTTCTAGGTTATCATCTATCACCATACCAAATTTCATCAGAATCCGATCAGCCGTTTAGGCGTGAAAGAGTACAACAGACAGACAGACAGACAACAGACATGAGACAGACAGACAGACAGACAGACAGACAGAGTTACTTTCGCATTTATAATATTAGTATGGATGTTATAATATTTTATGAGATTTTATAATAGAACGTTTCTTAAGTGTTAAACATAACTGATTAGGTACACTCTCCAGAGTGTTGCTCAAAAATGACGTCAAACACCTGTATCTCGCTTTCGGTATCGTCTGCACAAATAATGTGTTTGTTTGTCCACTTTATCATGGAATACCCTTCAAATTCATAATATGTAATTAATTGGCCTTAATCAATTTTCTTAGTAACCAGCTGCTATACAAAGTCGTAGCCTTAATCTGTAGATATATCAATTTATGAGTGCTATCGATAATTTTCAAAGGCTGTCAATAATTTCTGACAATTTTCAAATAAAAAATTGCATCAATAATTATGCTAACATAATTCAAATTTATAATAAGTTAAGTGCGCAAATAAATGGACAACAATTCATAAATTTAACTAGTTAATTTCCTATCCTATGTAAAACGAAAAATTGTAGTTTCACGTGCGGGATTGTCGTTGCCCCAACGATGCGAAGTAAGACGGGTAGTGCAGAAAAGTAGTCATTTGAGCAGGATTATAGGAAAAAATATTTACTTCTCTGAAAAGTGGTAATTACATGGACGCGTTATTACGAAAATTTTCTTTCTAGTTCCTTGCTGAGTAGAGATAATGGCACAAGTCGAAATTGCCCAAATGTTAAAATTGGTTCAATAAAAAGTGCAATCTCCAGAGAAGAACTCGCCATTCATACTCTTTCATTCTTTCGTTTTGATTCGATACAAGATTTTCATACTGATTATTGAGAAAAGTCAACTCGACAAACATAACCTGAAAATTGTAGTGAATATCGTATACATACTTTGAAAATTAATTATTTGCCTTCAAGTTATAACTCTACTCCCTCAGTACGAAAATTCGGTTACTGTAATATTTTAAATTTCACGGAAAAATGGTAGGGCTTCTTAGGAGAAAAGCAAGGAATTCATTTTTCGGGAACTTATTCAAAAAAAGTACGTACATTTAATAATAATTGGGTTATTTTCTGAAAAAGTTTGAACAATATTCCGTACTTACCACAGCAATAACCACCAAACAGAAAAATACGAGTGCTTTCATCATTTTTGTGTCTTGATCAAACTACATGGACTGAATTGTCGAGCATTGCAGGAATTTCTTTTTATTCTAATCCATATCAGCTTGATTCTTGATCCATTCTTTAACCTTTGATAAAACTCATTAGATGTCCGTCAATGCTCAAGTGCATTTGAAATATAGTCTTGCGATGGATATTCAGAGTGTAACACGAATGATTTGACAAACTTTCAGGGCATTACGAGGAGTCAAAATCAGTTTTCGAAATGGATAGTTGGTTAGTAGTATGGGCTATTTTGTCATTTTTTCAAAATCTTCAATCGACATAATTCTACAATTCCTCTAGGATTTTCATAATTCATACTCAAGGACAATGGTCGATATTTGAATGAAAAAAAATTGGTTATGAGTATTCTATGTGTATTTTAGATTATGGTGTATAAAAATTAGAGAGAGCGAAAAAAATTCGTGAAAAAAAAGGAAACGAGGAGAATACTCTCAATTTCAACAAAATGAGTACAGAAATTAGTTCACAGAATGAGATAGACATTGACACAGAAAACAGTGGGTTACTTTTCAAACTAAAACCCTTGTAGAACTAGTTATTTGGAAAAATTCAGAGAGGATACGATCACTTCAACCTACCTTGAATAAATTTCCAATGAAATATTCTAGATTTCCCTTAAATAAAAAATAAACGTGCAACTTCGGATAGGTCTCCCTTATCTGAAATTTCGACTTCAGTAAAAATTTCGGATAATTATTGTTTTTGAGCGCTCGTTCTACTTAACCATGTGCTATATCGTTTCTCCCAAATGTCTGTAATTTTCGAATCTTTAGCCGAAAATTATCTCAAAAGATTAGGCGATTGGATAATAACAGTAAAAAATATCAGAATACTCTAATGTAATTACTCTCACATTGAAGATTGAACTTCCTTATATTATGATAATGGTGAAATTAAACAATCATTCGAATCATTCAACAATTTATTGTATTTATATTGATATAAGTTGATACAGATTTTTTCTGCAAAATGTATAAATCGATAAAGGTGAAAGTATCGAAAAGAGTACCATCTTCAAATCGGTGTAATTGGTTATATGTGCCTAGTTATGCTTCAGATTGAAAAGATGATTTGATTTTTCAATACAAAGATGAAATTCAAATTTGTTTACCCTTGGATTCAAAAACCTTACGGACGCAATTGTAGCTAGGGGTAACATCAGCGCATGTCTTGATTGGTGCCAGGTCTTTAACACAGTCTCGGATGGAAGTTTTGTCAGCATCAGTTAAAGGTTGTCTTGCAGCCACTTTTGCGATATACTTCTCGACATCCAGAACTCCCTCGCTGTTCACATTTCCATCAGTTTCGTGCCAGCATTTGAATAAGCACAACATTTTTTCAGTAGGTTTGGAAGAGTCAGCACGTAAGGTTTTCCAGTCTTCCTCTTCAATGTTGAGTTTAACTTCGCATGGTGACTTTTCTTTTGCCTGAAAATTTCAAAAACTCTAATCAAGGATTTCATATGTAACTAAACCAGGTTTCGAAACCAACCCTGATATAATATCATTTATTTGAATAAGTATAAGTTCAATCGGAACATACTGGGTGTTCCAGGACAAATTATCCAGCTAGAAATAAGTGATAGGAGGTCATTAAGGTAGTTGATAGAACCAACAGCCTCCTTAGAAGCCTTGGTTGTTACCTCTTGGCTGGCCAGGACCAGTATTCCTGTCTGTGAAGAATAGATTTCTCTCCAGAATTTCAGAGATCCTCAGTTTGGGTCCATATACCCCAAGAATATTGTCATAGAAAGTTTGAAATCAATATTCAGTCAAATATCAAATTTTGGTCGATTTTCCAGGTAACTACAAGTTTTTCTCTTCAAAATCAATTTCAAATTTCCATTTGAGCTACAAACTTGTAATTCTTTAAATTTCTTATTGAGGAAAGGATAGGTAGTGCAAAAGCTTCGAATCGAATGATTTTTCGCTTTTCAACATCCGTGAATAACATGGTCTTATAATTTTTATATCAAAGGCCAAGTTTAAATTTCGAAAATTTTTACTTTTACAATTAGACATTGTACATAAAAAATTTTTGTTTTTGCTCCCAATAGAAATGACTTGTGAACCTACCTAAACCTTTTTCCTGCTTAAAATACATGAAATTCAATTTTCACAAGTTCTATTTCATCATCACAAAATTAAGTTTTCTATATTGGATGAAGACCCTTGTGCAAATCTGTTGCAGACCCGAGTTTCTGAAATAAACCTTAATTAGAAAACCAGACCGGTTTTTAGAAACTCTTCTGTTGATAAAGCAAATTTTATCTAATATCGTTAGGATTTCAGGAACAATAGTTATTACATAACGGTGTTTGTTTAAACGAAAGAAAAAAAACTAAATTAAAAAATTCTAGCAGTTTATTTTTTGAACAAATGCTATATTTCGATCACTACACGGACACGGAGTTTTTTGCTTAGGCTTCATCTACATAATGTTTTTCTGTATGAAACACAGACATGTATCCTTCCCATTTCATTTTCTTCTGTTTATTCTGCGAAATACAAATTCTGTCCTATACCTACATGTATTTCATGACAAAACGGACACATACCTTAAAACCATGAAATAGTCTCATTGATCTAAGTTGAAAAACACCCTATATGGGTACCTTAGGTACTCTGTTTTTGATATACAAGAGATTTTGCCAATTTCTCGAATTTTTGTTTCGCTATAGCTCCTGAAATTATCGATCGATTTGACTGAATATTCATACTTGAGTGAATATTATCAATCTCAATGAAACAGATCATTCTTTATCCAACTTCAAATGCATTAAAAACACCCTGTATTCTTTTTCATCATAATTTCCAATAGAATGAATTCTTCGTATGCCTCACCTGTGGGTTATTAATTATTGTTTTGTAGTCAGACGCCTCTCAGCAATAATGCACTGCAAGGTACTTGATTCAGATATTCTCAAATACAATTTTTCTTTCAACGAAAATTCGGATGATTTTATTCCACTTTTGTAACCTTTTTGGTCATTCAAAATTATCATTTAGATTAAAAGAATATTTTGCAATTATTACACAATTACAATTATTACACAAAATCATGGCAGAACTACGCTTGAGACTGTCGTACATGCAGGTAACGAGAATATTATAATATATACAGGGTGACTGGTGACGTAAGGGACAACGGCTAACTGGAGATAGAGGACCTCAAACTGAATGAGGATAAGGGGTTTAAATGTCCTATAAGGCTATTAGTTTCAGAGATACAGGGTGTTTTTTGCAAAAGTGCTAAAAAATAAACTCCCATATCTTCGTCAATATATGAAAATTTTTCGCTGATATTCGGCAAGCTTGTTACTATACATATTCTCCATCAGATCGAAGAAGAAGAAAGAGTCCCAAAATTGCAGGTCCGTATTCAAAAATTTCAATTTCCGTGTCAGGTTAGAAATATCACTCGGTATATGAGATATAAAAAAATTGAATTGGAAAATTGGAATCTTCAAGAAACACTGAGTAAAAATCTGTTTTTAGTTTGAATGGCACAAATTTTTTATAGTTTTATAATGTGTTGAAAGTCGAATATTACAATTTACTCATATTGAATTCAAAAAACATACTATTCCTGATAGAGAAAACAATGAATTTGAGATGCTTAAATAATCCTGATGCATTTTGAATATTCATTCACATCTCGAACTCCTTTTTCATAAATTTTTTATCAATATTATTAAAAAAATTAAAAAAACAATAGAAATACAAAGAGAGGAACAGTAGCACATATGAATCATAAAAAAATCAAATAAACAAATGTTCGATATGCGAGAGCCATTCCCCTCACACACTTAATGACTCTTTCGAACAATTGAAGTACTTTTTATATCCACAAGATGAAAAATTATACTCTTGATAGAACAGAAACACTGGATTTCAGCTCGAGAAAAGTTTGACTTTCTTCTCAGAACCCCTGAACAATAATCCATCTGGTACTCATGTTTTCAACAAAATTTATTCTTCAATGAAATAATGTATGAATTTTGAGGACTTATTTTCCTCTAATATGTACTTAGGTGTAGCAACTTCATCTTTTTTTGAGAAGCATATGAATTTCTTTAATGCAAACAGAATATTAGGAAAACAAGTGATTTTTTAGAAGTTAGGTTTATTATCCATTATAAATAAAATACATCCTACTACACAGAGTAGGCTTATTTCAAAAACGTTTATATTCATACATTCATTGATTGTGAATTATTGGGAATTGTGTCGTTTGTTTATCTACTGACAAATGTCTTCAATATTCACGAATGAAGAATATGTAGATGATACTTGTTTTTGGATTGCGCAAAATGAACGGATATAATATTTGGTCTCAGAATAATCCTCATCTCAAAAGAGAAAGAAATCATTAGAGTTCAAGAGAGCCAATAAATGCGTTGAAGCAAATTGCTCTGATTTCGAGCATTTGCTTAGTTGTTCTCTCATTACATTATTTAATAGAAGAATAAATTTTGTTGAAAGAATAAGTATCAGATGGATTATTGTTCAGGCGTTCTGAGAAGAAAGTCCAACTTTTCTTGAGCTGAAATCTAGTGTTACTGTTCTATCAAGAGTAATTTTTCATCTTGTGGATATGAAACGTACTTTAATTGTTCAAAAGAGCCAATAACTGTGTGAGGGAAATGGCTCTCGCATGTCAAGCATTTGTTTATTTGATTTTCTTATGAACCATATGTGCTACTGTTAATCTTTTTGTGTTTGTATTGTTTTTTGAGTTTTTCTTATAATATTGATAGAAAATTCAATGAAAAACTATTTCAAGATGTGAAGAAATATTCAAAAGGCGTCAGGATTATTTAAGCATCTCAAATTCAGTGTTTTTTTTTTCAGGAATAGTGTGTTTCTTGAATTCAATATGAAAAAATTGTAATATTCGACTTTCATAAGAACTTTAAAAATTTGTGCCATTAAAACTAAAAACAGATTTTTAATCAGTGTTTTTTGCAGATTCCAATTTTCTCATTTAATTTTTTTTATTTCATATACCGAGTGATATTTCTCACCTGATACGGAAATTGAAATTTTTGAATACGGATCTGCAATTTTTGGGAATTTTTTCGTGTCGATCTGATGGAGAATATGTATATCAAGAAGCTTGTAAAATATCAGCGGAAAATTTGCCATATTGACGAAGATATGGGAGTTTATAGTTTTAGCACTTTTGCAAAAAACACCCTGTATCTCTGAAACTAATAGCCTTATGGTACATTTAAACCCCCAATCCTCATTCAGTTTGAGGTCCTCTATCTCCAGTTAGCCGTTGTCCCTTACGTCACCAGTCACCCTGTATAATATAATAGAAAAATGATGGAATCCACATGTATTTTGTTAGGTGAAGTAGATAATTTGGCTGATTGCGCTGTTGGAATAGATCGTATTTGGATTGATTAGTTGAAAGAAGAAATGACATCAGGAAATTTCAAAATTAAATGAGTCAACATCTCTATGTATTGACAACTTTCAATGTCAATTAAACTTTCAACCAAAGATTTATAATACTAACTAGATAGCGAACATGTCAAAAATTTTGAGGCAAACGGCGGCCATTTTCAGTTTGGAGTGAAATTGACTAATTTGAGAGTTGTCAATTTTTCAACGAACTGAAATATTAGAATTAGCGAGCTTATACCGTTTTTGAGGAATCTATTGTGTATAATCATCATAATGGTACATTATTTTAATAACTAATCACACGAATTGAAAAAAAATATTATTTGATATAGACCGAAATGTCAGTGTTCACAGAACACTAATATACAGAGTTCGTTTTTCATCATTTGTTTCAAAGGAACGTCTATGTTTCAATCAAAATTCGAGCACATATGGCATAAAACATCAAAATATTTGTGGTTCACTCCAAACTGCAAATGGCGGCGATTTGCCTCACTTTTTTCCACGTGACAGTTAGGAAGTTCGACGTCCAGTTAGTATTATAGGTCCATGCTTTCAACGAAAACAGACACAATTCCATAGATTTCTAAAGTTTGTCTAAAGGGGGAGTCTGAAATAGACTTTTACTCTTTTACTAGTTTTGCTTCTAACAAATAAGTGCAAGGACTTACGCAAGAGCATTTCATCTTATTTAAAAATTTTTTGATTGTTTCTGCTTCAGAGACTAGAAGTGAATACTTAGAAAAGTTTTCTAAAAACATGAAAAAAGCACCAATAGGTCGAATATACGATATTTTATGAGTCTAACAAGGTTTTTTACAAAGATACAGTCTCTTTCATCAACTTGGCTGGTCATAACTTACGAACCATGCATAATATTTTTATATTTGGTGAAAATACTTCACAAGCGACTTAACTATCTTTCACACAGGAAATTCCGAATAACTACCTAAAAATACCTAAAAAAAGAACCATCTATTTTCGAATTTTTGAAATACCGTTTGATATTTTGAAACAGTACAAAAAACTGAGGCGAACTATATGTACTTTTATTTTCGCCCATATTCTTTATTTACTATTTTTTGAACATCACCCTTCAGGTTTGTGGATTTTTTAATGTAAAATTGATGATTTTTCAATTTCGGTGATAAACAGACAACATAATAACCAACCGAAATATTTTCATGATAGTTGTTAAACACATTCCAGTATTCCTACAGCACTGACCTGAGTTTCAGTTACTGTATTGGAAATATAGGGCCGGATTAACATAAGGTAATTGCTAATGCATAAAAATACCAACAAGAACACATGTGTTTCGGATTATATGATTCAATGCTTAAAACCAGCTCATAAAAAAGAACTATTTCTTCTTCAATACCGCATATTCTGTGTACTATCATTCTAATTTTGAATATCAGGTTTGTTTCATTTCGTAAATACAAAATCTGCATCAATTTATGTCGAATGTCCAGACGATCGCTCTACTTAAACGAGTGCAATATCGTTTTGCCTAAATGTCTGACATTTTTGCATTTTGGGCCGAAAATGGTCTCGAACGATAGGGTTCGACTCCTTGATGACGAATCCGTGGTCAAATTCCATATGACGATATTGTCGTTGTACTTTACACGCACCAAAATGGTTTCGTCTGTTTATCCAAACAAAACTATTTTCCAGATTTGTTACGTAAATTGCCATTTTTAAGGAAATTTTACATCTATTACCCAAGAAATCATTGAATGAAAAGTATAGCCAATGAAACTTGAAGCAATATCGGGTACTCACAATTGCAACAGCCACTAAACCCAAGAATACGACTGCTTTCAACATTTTGTATCTTATTCCAAACACCAACTGAACTGTGGTACATACTAGGAGGTTCTTTTTATTAAAACCCATATCAGCTTGATTCCTGACCTTATTTAGACATTAGATAACAACAAAACTCATCAGATTACCGTCAATGCTGAATAAGACTAAATTATACAAACTTTCTTCGAATTGTGCACAGAGCATATTGGCTTAGAAGATACAGGCTGTTTTCTGTATTTCACAAATACTTTAAATCGGCATAACTCATCAACTCCCCTATGTTTTCCAAATAAACTTTTACATACAACTCAAATACACTTCCTAGTGTTTTGTTCATTTTTTCGATAACTCAGATCTGGACTGGGGTTACAGGGTATTTCATGTAACATTTTATCGAACACCATGTCCATCCAATTTTTGGGAAGAGAAAGTATTTTCAGAAACTACATAATATATTGAATAATCAACCAAACAAGACAAAATGGCAATTATGTAATACCCCGTATCAATACTCGTATTTTCTTCGTCATTGAATAACAAAAATTGCAATTCACAATAATCTCGTGCATATGAATCTTCGAATACTGCGTTGATGCATTTTGGATGTTCAATTCCAAAAATGAGTGCAAGTACAATAACAAATAGTAATTGTTCTAGAAGTGACCAGAAGTGACTATGTCGATAGTTAGGTTGAGACTGAGGAACTTATGGTTTTCTCTTTCATTTTGTAAAACACCCTGTACATCAAGTTCTCGGTATGCTGAGATAGTTGCATATATATAGAAAACCCCCTCAAAGAATTTGAAATACTGTCACAAATATACAGGGTGTTCCGTGAAGAATGCGACAAAAGTATACCATGAATCAAGTACATCAAGGATTACTCGGATCAAGAGATTTCAATCATTTGACGGCCTTCGTTTGGGATATACAGGGTGATATTCATCTTATGGTTGAAATTTCAAAGTTTAATAACTCTTGAAATATTCGACCGAATGTTTTCAAATTTGTTGTTGTTTTGTCACCTTCAACGATTATCATCTTTCAATATTTCAGAAATTGAATAAATCAGATCTGGACTAAAAAAGTTTCGGGCTTTTTCTATTTTAATGAATATTGGAACACCCTGTAGGTGAACATAATTTTTTTAAATTTTCGTAAGCACAAAGAATCAGTTAATGAGAAAAACTTTAAAATCTCTGCTTGGCACGGTCGTACAGGGTGATCAAGAAGTGATCGAAAAACATTTTCTCATGAGTGGAATTTAAAAGTTCAGTAATTCTTGAACTATTCGACCGAATGATTTCAAATCTGAAAGTTTTATCACCTTTTCACGTCAATATTGGATCACCCTGTACGTGAACATTATGATTTTTTTGAATTTTCGTAATCACAAAGAATCAATCTCTGCTTGATGGAGTGATCAAGAAACATAAACTCATGAGTGAAATTTCATGGTTCGATAAATCTTGATATTATCGGTGACATTACTTCGAATTTTTCAGTTTTGTCACTTTTTAATACTGCCTTCCTAGAAATTGTCCTCAAATTGACGGACATTTTCATCGAAGTGCTCAAAAATGTATTGAAAGGAAGGATACCATTTTGAGCAATTCCTGTAATGAAACTTTTTTCATTCAATTTGTTTTTAAGATAGAACAATACCAATTTATTTGTTGTTTTTTATTCGTTATTCAGTTTGTTGGTTAGAAGTTGCCTCCGAATAAATCAGTTTAATTAGTGAACACTCTTCTTTATAATTTGATTTCTTAATCTGAACTCCCCACTCAAACATAGTATCCTTTTTCAGTGAAAAAATTGTAATGTTACGCAAAGGCTGATTCGATATTACCGGAAAAGTATTAATTTTTGCTAGTCCGGTTCTGTTTTTTCAATTCAAGAAAAAAATTAGAAAGGCAGCTAGGAAGGGTGATACAACTATAGAATTAGAAATAATATTTTCTGTAAAGTAGAGATTCATTAATGAGAAAAAACACAATGTTTACGTACAGCATGTTCCAATATTAACGGAAATGGGAAACGTCTGAAATTTTTCTAGTCCGGATCTGATATACTCAATTTCAGAAAATATAGCAATCGTTAAAGGTGACAAAAATTTCAAATTTAAAATCATCAAATCAATATCGATCGAATAATTTAAGAGTTATTGAACTTTGATATTTCACTTCTTGTTCAACCTGTATGACCGTGCTGAGATTTTACTTTTTTCTCATCAATTGATTCTTTGATCCCGATCTGATTTATTCAATTTCTGAAATATTGAAAGATGGTAATCGTGAAGAGTGACAAAACTTCCAAATTTGAAATCATTCGGTCGGATAGTTTAAGACTTATTGAACTTTGAAATTTCAGCCATAAGATGGATATCACCCTGTATCTCCCAAACGGAGGCCCTCAAACGATTAGAACCTCTTGTTGCGAGTCCCCCTTGATTTTCTTGATTCATGGGATGCGTTTGTCGCATTCTTACCGGAACACAAACAAAAGTAGGAAAAGGCTGCAGTTCTTAGGAGTATTTCAAATTGAAAGTTATACAACGAAGAGTTCCGATTATGTACTCATCCGAAGAAAAAAATTGTATAAAGCATATTGAATTTGACTTTTCAATAATGTTCAATGATAAATTATAATTTTTTCTGTTGAAAGAAATACTGACTCGTATTTACAACTAACAAACTCTCGTCAAGTTGTTCATATTTGTTTTGATCAAAAACTCTGTTTTATATTTGAAAATACCGAATTCTGAATTCTGATTGGTAGTTTTTGAGATGGATTGAAAAACTAGGGGGAATACTGAAGACCTTGAAGCGTAGGGATATGATCGACTGCTACAGATACGAAAACAATATAATATTCCGTCATTGTTACATATGAACTCATTGAAGAATAAAGGGTTATCCATTTTGCGGTTTCAAAAGTAAACGTAAATAAAACACATAAAAAATATTTTTTGTACAACTGTCAAAAAAACTTGACTTTTCTTCATCACTATGGATGCGTAAAATATTACTTTTTTTCACCGTTAAAAAAAGTCTTTTTTTCACCGTTAAAAAAAGTCTTTTTTTCACTGCTGATAACTAAAATTAGAACAACTTAAAAATAATGAATATTTTAATTAAAACTTATTTCACAAAATTATGATTGTATCTGTACCTTATAAAGTAAATTAGTTTCGTCATCAGCATCTCTGAGAAATTTATTGATATTATCCCTCCATAACACTTTAGATTTCTTTCCTCGGAATCCGACGCTTTTGTTCTTAATAAGCAGGACCAATTTTGAAAAATTCCTTATATCAATATTTCCTTGACATTCGATGTTTTTTCAACATGAGCTCCATAACTTGGAAGGTTTAAAAATTTTTATTTTCCTTGAAATAGCATGTGAGCACATTTTCAGAAACCTTTTTTACGTTGTTCTTGTTGCGCCATTCTCGAAATTGGTTATTCGTTTTCTCATATTATTAGCTTTGATTTGGCTGGTAACATATAAGATACAATTGTATTTGCTTCTTCAGTCATATCTGAGGGGGTATCACTACCACTATCATGTTCAACATCCATCTTCTTTAAAATAATTCGAAATTGAAGCAACTACGAGCTAATACTGTCAAAGATTCAAACAATTTCAACAAACTGTTTCTATAGTTACGACACAGAAAGATCACTGAATTCATTTAAATATTGTACTGAAAGCATTATCTTCAATGATTATACGTATTCCAGACGATGTAAATTCACATTCACAGTTGTACAAAAATGTTGTTTGTATTTCGTGCGTATAAAATTCGTGTTTTCATGGCACATTCGAGTGAATTTTGGCCTCGACCTGCGGTCTCGGCCAAAATTGACACTCTCATGTGCCATGAAAAAAAACACTCATTTTACGCACTTAATACAAAAATAACTATTTTATCATGATATTTCTTTTTTATTATAAAGTTTGAACGTTGACATTATGTGTGAAACACTAAATCATTTAAATGACAACCACCCGAATTGTTGCAAGCATCGATTCTTTTGAGGTAATTTTCAACCACTTTTGCCACATATGGGCAGTATCTCAGCCATAACTTGACGAATATTGGTTTTTAACTACTCAAGAGTTAAAGGTTTATCTGCATAAACACGGTCTTTCGCGTAGTCCCACAAAAAAGTCAAGCAGTGTCAAATCGCATGATCTTGGTGGCCAGTTGATATCGCCGTTCACCGCCGGTGTTCAAGCACCCATTCGACGTATCCACGATGCTGATGTGAATGGTCGGCTGACTTCAGTTGGTAAGTGAGTTGAATTTTATATGGGTGTAGTTGTAGATCTTAATGCAAAATATGCCATAATGTGCCACAAGACAGTCCAATTCCTGAGAATGACGAGGAATCGACAGATTCGGGTCTTCGGCAACACTTTCACTTACAGTAGCGATATTTTCAGTGGTACGAGCAAAACGATGATGCACAGGGCTTACAATATCTGTAACCGATCCAGTCTTTTCAAATTTCTTTACAATTTTACCAATTGCTTGCGTAGTTGGACGATTATGTAAACCAAAATTTGCTCTTAAAGCACGATATGTGGCTGTGGCAGAATCGCCATTTTTGTATTAGGTTTAGGTTTACAATTTTCATGCGTTTTGCGATAGTCAAGCGATCCATTTTCATAAATGTCAGACTTTCAACTGAACAAAATAATTTTTTTTTAAAAACTTCGACAGATGTCGAATTCCAGCCCTATACTTTTGAAACCGCGAAATGGATAACCCGTTATAGTATATTGTTTTCAAAAAAAGATCTAAGATTCCTTTATTTTTCATTCGGGATAAGACTATTTCATTATCACTTGAACTTGATTTCTCTCTGTATTATCACTTGAACTTGAAGCAAACAAATCACTACCGTTTACAAAATATCGCTCATTATTGAAGTTTTATCTAGGAACAGTCGAAAATGTAAACAAGAATCAGCTGAATTGCCGGGCTTGACAACAGAAGTATAAATAAACGCACTCGTACTTCAGTGCTTTTAACAATTCATCTCTTGAAATTCTTGTTCTCTATTCAGAACTGATTTCATCGGTTGTGAAACGATTCTAAAGTTGATTTTGCGTGAGAACAGATAGTGAAAAAGTCCCGAACCGGTTCCAATTCGGTAAGAAAAATAGTTTCATTTCGGCATAGAAATGAGTAACAATAACCATTTCAGGACCAGAGTAGTTCTGGAACTGCGCAGAACTGATGCGCTCTAAGCCCCCATTAGAACTGTTCTACAACTATTATGAAAACCATTTAGTGTAAATTTACACCTGATACTTTAATTTCGAACTCAAAGATAATTAAATACATCGCATCAGTCTAAAAATATTGTGTTACAGTTTAATAATAAGTCAAAATAATCTTTTTTTGAGTATATATGTGTGAATTTATGTGAGGATTGTGTGGATTTTGGAAGTTACACTTTGTCGAGGTAACCCACGTGGGATGGTATAGGTTCATCCTAGACTCCTCAGCCCCAGGAATCATCCCACAGCATATTGAATATAGTTTGTTTATCGAATTTACGTGATTTTGGGCACATAGCATGACTGCTGAGCCTAATTCCTGATCTGGTACACAACAGAGGGGTTTTGCTGCTGCCCAGATTAGGGACCTGAGAAAATCGAATCATTATGAAAACACTGCAACCCAAATAGGAATCGAGTCCCGATCAAAAAAATTTAGGGAAAGCCCTAAGCAGGAGCTTTCGAGCCCTCGTTCATTGGGGAAGCCATAAGACTATTACCTCGAAATTTTATATAAGGGTTGCAATTGATACCAAATATATAAATGCTGAATCTCAGCACAATTAGAATTATATGCTGAAAATTATTCAGAAAATGAAATATGTAAAAAATATATATAAAGAAACTTAATAATATGGTTCTGATTATGCGATCTTCTTGAAATTTTGCGAGAACATTCAGTATAGCAGTTTTCATTTTCAAAATGAATTTTACTGGAATCGGATATTAGTTATGGAAATATAGAGATTCTTTTTTCAATATTCCAGTTGAATTTTCGAAAGTTTTGTTAACACAATAGCTACAAAACTTTGCATAAAAATTCAGTACAACAATCTTTATTCACAAAAAAATTGCACTCGAATCGTAAATCGGAAATATGAAGATTTTTTTTTCAATATTCCAATTGAATTTTTTATGGTTCTGTTGAATCCATAGCCACGAAATTTTGGATGAACATTCAGAATGTCGATTTCCGTTAACAAAAATATTCAATTCGAATCAGATATCTTCTTTTGGAAATATGAAGTTCTTTTTTTTCAATATTCCAATTGAATTTTCCATGGTTTTGTTCACACTATGGCCAAAAAATTTGTCATGAGGCTTGTTATCAGCATCTTGCATTTGGCCGTAACGTTTTATTTCGATTGGTTTTGTACTTTCTGAGATATTGAGGAACAAAAATTTTGAATAGCCATATTTTATAGACGATTTTGGCTGGTTAACGAACTTAAACTAGGCATTTGGTACCCGAACTCATCTGGTTCTGTTCACACTTCATACCCTGTTCACACTTTATACCCAAAATTTTGATTGAGGCTTTTTATGAGCATCTTGCATTTAGCCGAAACATTTCATTTCGATTAGTGTCGTTTTTTTCTGAATCATTGATGGAACAAACACCCTGTACGATTTGGCTGTTTAACGAACTGATCCGAGCCATTTGCAACCTGCAACCCTAACTCATCCTAGAAATTTCAAGTCAAGACAATCCCTTCTAATGTTATTGTGCTAACGGCCACAAGGATGGCCCCACGGACAGAATTGAATTTGACCACTAATTCGTCATCAGGGAGTTTAACCCTATCGTTTTAAACTATGTTCGACTCAAATTTGAAAATTACAGATATTTGGGCAAAAAGATAGCACTCGTTTAAGTAGAACCATAGCTCAAAAACAAGAATATGTAACTTGTAATTGTTCTGATATGATTCTACTGATCCATCTCTCGGAAGAACTTGACTGTGAAAAATTTCTTTGAAAAACATCTTAATATTTATAAATGAGATCAATTTCAACTGAATGTATGGATGTTTTTTCATCTGTATCAATTCTTGAGGTACATAGGGTATTATCTTATTAATTTATACAAGAAAGATTTCAGTTCCACTCAAAATAATGTACATGATAAGGAAAAATAATTGCTTGAGTTATTGTTTAATTGAAATTCCGAATCCGCTAGTTCCTCTGTCTTCACCCTGTATTATTAGTCGTAAATAATAATGTTGATTGATAACCAGCTTATATTCGATAAATGGTGAAGAATAGTATTGAATATATTGAAATTATATAATTATCCCAGTAGTTATGTCATTATTTATATATTTTCAGGCCTGATTAAGCAAACGAGAGTTTGCGAAACATCGCTTAATATATTTTGAGAACATTTGAGAGTGTGCGTTATCCTACCGAATATCGTTATTGTTGATAACCATGGTAGGCACAAAAATTTGTAGTTCTCTGATATATTCTGATGATTTATCCCCGACAAAAATATTGTGAAGAAAATTTATCATAACTTGTGATTAGATATGATGCTCAAAATCCGTCACTTTTTTGTAATTAAACATCGAGGAAATGGTGAAATAAAATAACCGCCCAAATTAGTTTCGAATTATTTTTTTCATATATTGATTAAGGTTCAAGTAACAAAATTAACTACAAAATTCTTGAACTGGTGAATTCAAATCAAGTGTTGAAAAAAGGTTGATACTCAAATCAGTGATACTCCTGAAAATTATCCAGTGTGTCAATTTCAGTGACGACGACTAAATCTGTTTGCCCTTGGATTCGAAAACCTTACGAACGCAATTGTAGCTGGGAGCAACATCAGCGTTCTTGATGCAGTCTCGGATGGAAGTTTTATCAGCTTCTTCTAAAGGTTGTCTTTCGGCTATTTTTGTCATGTACTTCTCAACATCTATGACTCCTTCGCTGTTCATTGTTCTTGTTTGCTCGTGCCAGCATTTGAATAAGCACAACATCTTTTCGGCAGGTTTGGCAGAGTCAGCTCGCAAAGTTTTCCAGTCTGCCTCGTCAATGTTGAGTTGAACCTCACATTGCGACCTGTCTCTTGCCTGAAAATTTCCAAAATCACAAACAATCCTCTGAAAAAATCATGAAAAATTTCGAAATTACTGCACATCAACAATGATGTTGATGATAACGTTCTTGAGTTGAAAGCCTTGCTGTTGTTCATACATTGCTATTCCATTCCAAGCATATTTTCGTTGTGTAGACCTCTCAAACTCTTTCTTCTTTTATGATATATAAAGCTGTGTTGTCCTACTTATTTCAATCCTGAAGGAACATAAGGAACATCGATCTTAGATAAACCTTTTGCACGCTGTATCATATTCGAAAACCATAATTCCATTTTCAATATTTCGAGAACTATCGGTAAAATACTTTAACTGGAGTTTTTTGATGCCAAAAGAAACACCTTTTTCAACAATTGTTTCGATTCGACCCCGTTGAAAATATACACGCCATTGAAGATCAAAAGAAAATTCGATCTCGCAAACGCTTCAATCGAATGAAATCATTTTCCTTATATAGGTAGTTATTATTTGATTAGATTAATATTCTTATAATTTCAATTTCCACCAACATCCTTCAGTTCGTTAAAAATGGTCATGATTTTCTGTAAAAATATCAGAAACTCAAATAACTCTTGAATGTGAGTTGGATATCATTTGATGGATAAATTATTACCTACTTATGATTTTACGTATGATGCGCGGTTTTTGAGTCATTTGAATTTCAAAAATAAAAAGTATGTAGTTGTGAAGTTCCTAGAATTGGGTACTTCAGTTTATTGCAACCCTGTTAGAAAAATACATTATTATTTTTTTTCAACGTTGCCACGTCTGGAAGTTAAAAATGGAGTCCGAGCCTGGCATTTTTTATTTGAAATGATTGTTGGGTGGAATTTGGAATTGGACAATTTACATTACGCTGATGAGTAAAAATCAAATTCCAGTCTACATAAAACCATATACAATTAAGTAATGTATTCATCAGGTTCACCTTACAGTTATTATAATTCAAAAGTAAAGGTTCTCTATAAATGATTGTAACAGCGCCGTTGGCTTTGAATTATTTTTTGCCGCTACAGAATACCAAAGGAAGTTCACTCTAACCAATCGGAGCATAGCATGATCACAGAATTTTGTGGTTTGCATAGGAAGCGACAAAATGAGAATAATCCAAAGCCAACTGCGCGGTTACAATCATTTATAGAGACCCTGTATAATGGTGACATTTCACATAGAAATAATCAGTCATATTATTAGAATCTGGACCTGTTGAATACATGGTCCGACAGACGAGTGATATCAAAACAATATTGTAAAAGTTGTACCTAATCAATATATTTCCATTAATTTGTGAAAAGCCCTGAGCAGTTGCTTTTGAGCGCTCGATCAATGGTAGAGCTTTTACTCCAAAAATTTTTTATAGGAATGAAGATTCATGATGAGTATATGAATGCAGATTCTCAGCACGATCGTTATTATATACTGAAAATTATTGGAGAACTTAAATTTGTAAAAAATCACGGGTTGAGATAAATGAATTCTATTGTTTTGCTGATGCTATCTTCTATAAATTCTGCAAGAACATTCAGTATATCGATCTCCATTCACGGAATAAACTTCACGCGAATCAAATATCCTGTTATGGAAATACATATAAAGATTTTTTTTTCAATATTCCACAAAACTTTGCATGCATTTTGCCTGTACGATTTGGCTGGTTATCGACCTCGACCTGAAAATCTCAAGTATCTAGGATAATCCCTTCGAGAGTTATCTTGCTTACGGTCGGACGGCCCTACGGGTAGAATTTAATTCGACAAAGTATGCGTCATCAAGGAGTGTAAACATATGGTTTGAGACAACTTTTAGACCAGAATTCTAAAATTTCAGATATTTGGATTATAGCACTTGTTTCGAAATTAATGGAAGGCAACAAAAAAATAATTTTTGAATATAGTTCATGTCAAATGGTGCCTTTATTAGCTACACATTATTGTATGCAAATCAAGTACTCCAGATTCCTTTCTGTGGGGTTAGTAAATATAGAAAGTAACCCACCACACTTTGGGAGGTCTCAAGGAACAAATTCGTCGCCGCTGTTTCATTGAAAACCTTACGGACAGTCACGAGCAACTTAGCACTTCACATAATATAACAATGTTTACGTATTCGAAAAACAATTTTTTGTTATCCCTCATTCAAATCTACTAAAGAACTATCGTTGGAAATATTTTGATTCCAACTTTTGCATTGGTGTTATGAAATCCTGCCACATCTTCGCCGGACTCTGTTAATTTTAAACTCAAAAGAGTTGAAATCTTGTAAAAACTGACATATCTTATAGTCTGGGAGCAAAAATATGATTTCCTTAGTCATTTAATTAACTATTTTCAGGTGTCAGTTCTACAGGTCTCACTAATTTGGCGTGCTCTGTGGATGGTTTTGATACGGAACTAGATATCCGAAGTAATTATTGAGCGGAATCAATTCGGTGTAAGAGATCATGTGTTTTGGATATCGCAAAAACGTACTGAAATTATTCAATAATTCTGGAATGTCCTTTAAACGCTGTTTGAAATCAACTTTTCGCTAACGCGAAAGTTTCGAATATTTATATCGTTTCAGCGAATTTAATTTCGCAGATGAAAATCCACCTGATTGAAAAGTAATTTTGCTCGAATGCAGAATGTTTATGAATTTGGTTTTCATCTCTCGAAAAGTCATTCGACGGAAAGAGTAACGGATGAAACTTTGATTACGTATTTAGAGAGAATTATTTAAAATATATACTTACAACAGTGATCACCACTAAACAGAAAAAAAAGACTGCTTTCAACATTCTTGTATCTCGTTCTAGCTACGAAAACTCGACTGCCAAATTTTTGGACAAAATTCCTTTTATTATAAACCCTATCAGCATGAAACCTGACCCCCATTTCGAATTTCTATAACAACAAAAAACAAATCATCCACATCAATGCCGAAGTACATTTGGAACATGACCTTGTTAGGAATATTACAAAAAAACACACATAAATGTAACTTCTCGGAATGATGAACATTGCATATTTTTCCGCTTGTTCCTAGAAAAACAGCATGCCATCGTTCTACCTGAGTGTCTGTTTTGATTTTGGTGTTTTGTTATAGAATTATGGTGATAATCTGCTTTCATCTGTAACTTTTCATACGTTTTTTCTTTCCAAAATTAACAAATAAACATCCGTCAAATCACTGAAGTAAATATATGCTTGTGCGTGATATAACAAAACATTATTTTTAATTCCGATATATAGTATTGATGAAAAGTGTATGTGTCACAATCAGTCAAATGGTCAGAACCGGTAAGGTGGAACAAACGAGCAACGCTCAATTGTTCAGTCATATCCGGTGTGCATGTCCCAATCATGGGTGCACTATTTTTGATATATTTCTATCAATTACATTTCATCTTTCTTGATACATTTCAAATTGACAAGGTCATTGAATACTTTTCGGCCATATTCGCGGAGCCACAAGTTGATAGCCCTTCTGTAGGAGGAGTATGTTCTTAGCGATCTCAAATTATGTGGTAATAGATTGTATATTTTAAGTACAATAAATTCAGCAAAACGTTGTTCTATAGTTTTTGAACAGCTTGGGATATTTATATAATTTTGTCAATACTTAAATTATGGTATCGTAGTAATGTTGGACATAGTAATTTAATCTTATTTTTGAATATATTCATGAGAAATTTTTGGCAAAATATTTCTCTTATATCAAACAAACCAATTTCAGTGTATAGCAGGTCACTTGGATATTTTCTGTTTTTTTTATGAATTACTTTTTATCCACATCTTTACATTACTGAGACCTTGTAGGCTTTCAGCAATTCCTTCCCAACCCAAGACTCAAATGATAGCTGAGAGTGCATGAGGGCAGAATGCAGCACTTTTAGGTTCTTAGCGCTCAAGAAATCAACCAAGAATCTGCACTTGGTCAATAATCCCCTCAATTTGTTCTTCAGTGAGTTGGCGTGCAGATGTCGTTTAAGATGCCTGTCGATGATTACTCCCGAATAGTGGGTTTTATCTTTTTCCACAATCTGTATAGGTTGACGCTCACTTGGAGGAGACGAGACGAGACTAAGCGACGCGTTAGTTCGCCTGGGACCGCGCACTTGGACGAAGCGATGAGACGATCAGCCATCGGAAGAAATTCCCCCTATTTTTGGGACGCAATAAATTTTTATTACCCATGCTGCATGCTGACTACCCGAATGAACAAGGGTAGAGCTATTGTTCGAATCGTGTTTTTGGTCATAATCTTGTTTCAATAGCTTCGTCGTCCGACCTTCATATAGGAATGAAAAAAAAAATGTGACGTGGAAAAAATTCGACATTTTATCTCTGTTGGCAAGTTACAAAATATAACTTTTCTTCTCGAAATTACTTTTTTTCCCGGGAAAAAAGTGAGTGTATACATGTATCCCGGAAAAATGTACTCACTTTTTTACCGGATTAATTTCATGAAAAGTTATATTTCTTTCCATCATCATTTTTCTAGTCACAGAAAAAAATTATGTATTATACAAGGGAAAAAGTACTAGATTTTAGATCGAGGTTATGTTGTCTTCCAACGAGAAGCGGAGGGTGACAAAAACCGAGAGTTATTTTTTTTAAAACTATATATAAAATCATTGATACGAAATGTTTATTTTCTCTTTAACCGGTTGAAAAAATTAAGTATTAATCTAATTCCTTCATTCTGGTGATTTCAGAAAAAAATACTTTTCCTACGACAATATCGAAAAATTTCTAGTAATAAGTTCAGGGAAGTTGCATTTTTTATTACCTTGCTGCATACCGCTTACCTGTATAAGCTTCAAATCAGACTAATTTATATTCAATTTATTCTGAATATACTTTTGCCGGGGTGGTAAAATCTCTGGCGCTGTACCTGGTTATTTTTGGGTATGGTCAGCCACAAGGCCGTAGCTAGAAAAAAATTTCGGGGGGTCCACCGAATGACAGAATGACAATTTTTCTAGTCCTGTAATTCAGAAAAATTTCGGGTCCAATGGGGTCCGGACCCCCCCCTCGCTACGGCCTTGGTCAGCCATGAAACATTTGTAAGAATCGTGTTTTGGTCATGATCATGTTTTAATTGGGAATTTTCCAATGAAATCCTCGTAGTTCTTCATCCAGGAATAGGTACAATTAAATATTGATATTGATACGAAATGCTCATTTTCTCTTTAACCGATTAAAAAAAACAAAGCAAGTAGTAATCGAAAGTTCAATGTTTGCATATCATATATCCCTCAAAGGAATTATTCCACAGTTTTCCAATTCTATCAGATATTTCAATTTCTTCGAAAGAAGGGTTCCTCAATATTTTGTTGAATTTACATAATAAAATACCTATCCTTCAGACGATTTGAATTCACATTCACAGTTGTACAGAATACATTAATGTTGTTCGTTTTGTATATAAATTTCGTTTTTCCAGATCTCAATCGAGAAAATTCTAACCAACACTCTCATGAGCCATTTAAAACAAACTCATTTCACACAAATTCAAAAATAACTGTGTATTTCGCCATTGACAAAATTCGAGTACAAAATTGGAAATACAGCGCGCCGAACTTTCCGGCCGTCGGATACCTACTTGCCGCCTCGAGAAATTTCGCTCACATGCCCCAAACCAACGACTCGCCGCCTCGCTGATCCTCGCTTCGCGTCTCCTAGGTGCGTGTCTACCCATTTATTTCAATGCAAAAGATCCCAGCGGAAAACGACGCGTTCCTTCCGACCGCTTCGCTTCGTCCAAGTGCGCGTCTAATCTGCCTCGCGCCTAACGATACTGATCTTCGCTTCGCGCCTCCCAAGTGAGCGTCTACCCATTTGATTCAGTGCAAATCGTGCCTGCGGAAAACAACTCTTCGCTTAGTCTCGTCTTGTCTCGTCCAAGTGAGCGTCAACCTTATGTCTTCAAGTAAGGGTCCCAGATCGGGGAGACTGTTATAAGATGTAAACGGCAGGTAGCATGTCTCTCGACTGTTGAATGTTTATTATGCTTGAACCAATCACATATATATTTCATATCTTTTTGACTGTGGGGTTACCTCACAACTTTCGGATCACCATCGAAACCGATAGAAATTTGGTAGTGGTCTGTTATGTACCGCTCGAATATACACGACTTGATTTTTTTATCTTGATAACTTTTCACAAAAATATGATCGAGGCAGGTCTTACTTTTATGGTCTTGTTTTAGTATTAGTATATGAAGTGAAACCGAAAGAGCTCAGTATATTTTATAACCTTCTATTTCATGGACGTTATCCTTGAGTAAGTCTATATCTCCAAGAAAAATATAGGAGATTTATTTTGTTTTCTTTCCTCCAAATAGTTGTACAGCTCCAGGTTGAAATGCTCTCTGTCGGTACTTGGTGATCTATAAATTGATGTCACAAGTAACCTACTGTGGTTATTATTGATATGCACTTCTATAGCAGTACTCTGAGCAATAGGAACAATTTTATATTTATACCGAATTCCAGCTTTGATGAGCACTAGTACTCGGTCATTTCTATTCAGTTGTCCCCCACTATACAGGGTGTCTGGTGACGAATGGGACAACGTTTAGGTGGTGATGAGGGATATCTCAAGGAGTGAGAAAATGCCATTTGAAATCATTTGAGGTACATGGTTCCTGATATACAGGGGGTTTTAGAAAAAATTTGGAAATTTTAAATGACCATAATTCAGGAAATATGAGAGCTAATCCGATTATTTTCCGTATGAACAATGATGGAGTGAGTACGAATCTGTTTGAACGAAAAATTCGAAATAAAATCAGATCGGGACTCAGAAATTTTAGTTTTTCTGAAATTAGGTATGCGGTTTTCAATTTTTTTGACATCAGATTCTGAGAGAGCAGGAAAAATACTTTCAAACTCAACTGTCATCCCGAATGGCACAAATTTTCCCTCCTTTCTATGACCCTTCGAATGTCAATCTTCCGATTTTCGCTCATTACATATTATTTTCTCGACATTTCAGAATAATGAGATCTCAGATAGTTACTCATGAGGAAAAAAAGGGTCATAAACGAATCAAAAATTTCATAAAAATTATCAAAAGGGCGAAAAACAGTTAACATTTGAAAAATTTACGAACTATTTCTGAAGTACTACCTGATTGATGATTCAGTAGCAACAAGATTAATGATTAATTCTTCAAATTTTCAAAATGAAAACCGTCAACTTTTTTTCTCTTAGTCGATCTTTCAGATGAGTTTGGTTAATTGTTTCCTGTAATATCCAAAGTTGAAAACCGCATACAGGGTGTTGTTTTTACCTTATTTCAGAAAAACTAAAATTTCTGAGTCCGGATCTGATTTAATTTCGAATTTTTTGTTTTAACAGATTCGTACTCACTCCATCATTGTTCATACGGAAAATCATCGGATTACCTCTCATATTTCCTGAATTATGGTCATTTGAAATTTCCTAATTTTTTCTAAAACCCCCTGTATATCAGGAACCATGTACCTCAGATGATTTCAAATGGCATTTTCTCACTCCTTGAGACATCCCTCATCATCACCTAAACGTTGTCCCATTCCTCACCAGACACCCTGTATACAGGGTGGTTTTTTTAAGTGTTTCATTAGACGTTCTCGAGGAACTAATTGTAATACAGATTCAAGATTTTGGAGTTTCGTTTTAGAGTACATGAACTTTAATTGTAAAATATTTTCGAGAATCTATTTCCGTTTTCACCGGAAACGAATGTAACTTCGTTATTTCAAATGCAACACCCTGTATATTTATACATATTCGAATTCTTCGTTCAATTCTACACTGATTTGATGTATGGTATGTGCAACCACTCAAGCGGTTCTTGAAATATAGCCTGATTATCAAATTTTTTGAAAAAAAGGTTGTCACAAATTATGGTCCATATCTTCAAGATCCCTCATAACAAGAATTTCTTTTTGCGAAAGTGGAACAAAAGAAAGTACGCTTATGCTGTTTTTTGTATAACTTATCAGGAAATATTATACAGGGTGTCTGAAAAAGGGCCTCAAAATGAGCCTCAATAAAACTATGAAATCTCACTTTTTTCAAATAGCAACCCTATAATTTTGTAATTCCAATCGATGGCTCGTCAAAAACTAGTTAGGGTGTCCCGAACATTTCATGCCTCTAAAATCAGTAGTTTTGCCGTTATTGAATAAAATTCGAATTTCAGGATTGAATCAAGGTTTCTTAGTCTAACCATGCATTTATTAGGATAGAAATTTTCAAGAAGGCTGTGTCTGTTGATTTATAATGCATTTTAGAGAACTGTCATTTATACTTTTTTGATCCATCGGGCACTATGCAAAATATGAATTACAGTAACAGTGATGTATTGAATATGTCTTTCATTTATGGTGAATATTAGAAAGGGCAGTCAGAATTTTCAACGAAAGAAATCCACATTTACCACCTTTAACAAAATCGAAGTTCAGGAAGTATCAAAACAATTTTCTCCGTAGTGGAAGCATTAACCAAAAACGGAATCGTGTGAATACAGTAACATATCATTCATTATCTATTACTGTATTCACTCGTGTCCGTTTAGGGCTAAGGCTTCCAGTACGGAGTAAATTGTTTTGATACCTCCTGAACTTTGATTCCGTTGAAGTCAGTAAATGTGAATTTCGTTCGTTGAATTTCTAACTACCTGTTCTATGAATTTGTTACATTTGCCGCAAATAAAAAACATACCCTTGATATATCATTCCAGTGAAATTATTATTGCATGTTATGCTTAGTGCTTGATCTATAAGAAAAAGTAAGAATGACAGTTCCTAACATAGCCTACTTAAAAAATCTTCTTCTTCTTGAAGTGCCTATCCTCTATGGATGTTGGCTTATCACATTGGTCCAAATAACTTTATTCACTGCCGCTCTGAATAGAGCTGTCGATGTCATTCCAGTCCATGTTCTTAAGTTTCTCAGCCAGGATATTCGTCTTCGCCCTGCTGACCTTCGACCCTCTATTTTTCCCTGCAGGATGAGCTGAAGAAGGTGGTATTTTCCATTTCGCATGATATGCCCGAAGTATTCCAATTTCCTGCATTTGACATATTGTAGGTATTCTAATTGTCCGTCAATGCGTTGCAACACCGTATCGTTTGCAAGCTTACAAACTGTGTGAAACCTGTCTTTAATCGTGAAATTCGAATTTTATTGAATAACGGCCAAAATACTGATTTAAGAGGCATGAAACATTCGGGACTATAACTGGTTTTTGACGAGCAATCGATTGGAATTACAAAATTATAGGGTTGCCATTTGAAAAAAGTGAGATTTCATAGTTTTATTGAGGCTCACTTTGAGGCCCTTTTTCAGACACCCTGTATAATATTTCCTCATAAGTTATACAAGAAACAGCAGCAGCGTACTTTCTTTTGTTCCACTTTCGCAAAAAGAAATTCTTGTAATGAGGGATTTTGAAGATATGGACACTAATTTGTGATAACCTTTTTCTCAAAAAATTTGATAATCAGGCTATAATTCAAGAACCGCTTGAGTGGTTGCACATATCATACATCGAATCAGTGTAGAATTGAACGAAGAATTCGAATATGTATAAATATACAGGGTGTTGCATTTGAAATAACGAAGTTACATTCGTTTCCGGTGAAACCAGAAGTAGATTCCTCTTGAAAATATTTTACAATTAAAGTTCATGTACTGTAAATCGAAAATCCAAAATCTTGAATCTGTATTACAATTCCTTTCTCGGAAACGTCTAATGAAACGCTTAAAAAAATCACCCTGTATGCTTTCATAACCAAGTAATGTAAAAGTACTTTCATTTGTAAAGTTGAACGTTTCTGTTAATTAGTATAATCTCAAATTGCTTCGAAAACTGACTCAATAATAATAGAAATTCATCATAGTTTTTTGTGGCACTGCGAATATTTAGGTGTATAATTTGGAATTCCCTTGATTATTTTTTCGACCCAAATATCGATCAATAGAATTGCACCATTCGACGTCACGTGGTACAACCTACATGGTATTATACTGAAAATTTTATTCATCTGTCAAATTCGACAGACAACAATGTTCCGACTGATTTTTTATTGTTGTTTAAGCCAATGAGCATACAATTAGGCGATAATTTTGCACTAGTGCAAATTATCGATAATTCGCACTTGTGCAAAATTATCAGGTCCTTTAAAATAAATGCAGACGTAATTATGAACGTTTATTACTTATTAGAGTAACGGCAATGTGACAGCAACTTACAGCGACACAATACGATTTGATGGATTCACAAAATTTTCTTATTAAATTTAACTCTTGCAATGAAAATGAATCGATAATTTTCATTGCACTAGTTAAATTACAACTGAAAATTTTATTCATCTGTCAAATTCGACAGACAACAATGTTCCGACCGATTTTTTATTGTTGTTTTAGCCAATGAGCATACAATAGGGATGTTGACTCATGTTACGAATTCATATAAATTGAGGTTTTCCTGATAGAAAGAAATTTTTGCAATCCTAAAAAACCATTTTAGTGATCTTATTATTCTCGTTGAATTAAATAAAGCTGATTTAAATTATGTTATTTATCATCAACTATCACGTGACTGCGAACGCCAATCAGAGGTGGATCGTATAGTGACGTCAAACTATCCGTATTGTCATTGCAAATTCGAATGTTCGGTGCTCAGATCAACAAAATACATTCATAGGCCGGGTTCCACAAACCTCCAATCACCTTGATCATTGAAATGTCATCATTTCTCTGCAATTTCCAGTTCATTTTTGACATAAACCATCGACTTACTTCAATATAAACGATTTGATTGCCAATCAAGCTTTGTGAAACCCACGGTTCTGTGACTTGAACCATAGTAAATATTTAATATATCATATCTATGATTCGAACTTACGAAGTTGAAAGCTGAAAGAGAACAGAATACTTAGTTCGTTACAAGAACGATAATCTACAATTTTCTTTAAAATGGAGATAGGATTGATCAAGGCCCAAGGGTAATAGAAGTAACTTTTACCGAAGATAAATTCCCTTATGGTCGCAAGTTTCTTTGCTGAAAACAAGGATTTTTGTGCAGCAAAGCTTAAAAACGTGAAATTGTCTTTGTAAGTAGCAGACTTTTAACTCATATTTATTATTACAAATAAAAGAAGCACCTCATTCAGCATTTACAGACCGACCTATTCATTTTGAAGGCTGAGATTGAACTTTCCACAAGGGATCGGGCAAAATCAGTTCGCTTTGACAGAACTCAAAGTATGTTCACTGTATTATGACGTAATCATCAGAACGTGAAAAAATTGAGCATTTCCGCGGGAATTTGAATTGTCTTTTCATTTACTCATTTTATTGGCAATTACTATATTTTAAGGAAAAGTAATTTTCGTGTTTGTATAGGGTTCATCTTTAAAATAAAATAAATTCCAAAAGTAGTCAACATCCCTATTAGGCGATAATTTTGCACTAGTGCAAATTATCGATAATTCGCACTAGTGCAAAATTATCAGGTCCTTTAAAATAAATGCAGACGTAATTATGAACGTTTATTACTTATTAGAGTAACATGAAAACTGTTGAACAACTTACAGCGACACAATACGATTTGATGGATTCACAAAATTTTCTTATTAAATTTAACTTGAATCAATAAATGAATTGCAAGTTAAATTGAATCGATAATTTTCATTGCACTAGTTAAATTAACTGATAATTTTTGAAAATTTTCTCTGGTAGTTGCTATATATAAAAAACAAAACATGATCCAGTCAAATTAATCACACGTCAAACTGACAGGTTTGTATTCAATTGTGAAAATTGGAGATTTTGCATGAAAATGAGTCGATTTGGAGTTTGTTCTCTGTCCACCATCGATAAAAAAGTCAAAGGAAATGTTCTCATTAATACGGAGAAGTCAAAAAAAACAGTTTGGAACCAATTTACTACTTTTTGTACTGAGAGGGAATACACATTGAGTGCTGAAACGAGTGAAGCGCAATTGGCAAACATTATGAACGATTACGCTTACAATATGAAGAAAATGGATGGAGAAGACTATAAGGAAGGTACAATAAAAACAATGTGGAATCAGACTGCCAAATTACTTCAAGAAAAGTATTTGAACGATTTCGACATCAAAATCAACCCATTTTCGGATGCTGCATTCAAGACCGCTCGAGGAGCTCGTGATGCCAAGCGTAAGGCTTTACAATCTATTAAATGTTGTTTTATTCATTATGAAATTCTTATTGGTTAACTGTACATTTCGTCTCATGGTGCAATTCTATTGGCCGACATTTGGGACGGAAAAATAATCCCCCGAATTTGTTTGCAACGAACCTATCGGGAAATACCCGATAATTTTGAAGCTCTTGTGGTATTATAAGTGAAAATCTTTCATTTGAATATTTTATGTTACTACCAAATCTCCATATATTGTTTTGTTCCTATAGTTTCTAATATATGGGTCCATAATGAAGTTATTGCATATAGTATATCGTTTATTTGTTATGTAACCTCGGAGAAGGCTTTATGTATCTGTACTGACCCTCCTGTTTGGCTTTGTACTTTGATTTCTCTTCACTTTTATCCAGTTCCTGAGGCTCTTCCAGTTGCTCTCGCTTCGAACTTCCTTGTTCCAACCCGTGTCTTGGAGATTTTTCTTTGTTTTCTTGTCCTCGGTCTTCTATTGGCTGTATCCCTTCCTCATTTTTTTTCGTTGGTTCAGTAGGATCTGCCCGGACCATATCCGGGTTAGAGCACAACGGAGCTGCCTTGGAGGGTGTCTGCGGCTTACTAGATGGCCTCTGTATACATATGTGGAAGAAACGGATGGAAACAGGGGAGTTTCAGTGTTAAATTCACGCTGGTTCGGAGTCCAGTGGAGCAGTGGAAGAATCGAAACCTCGAAGCGATGCAATGTTGAATAAGCGGCTGGTCTGTTGGAATGGCAGTCTGTAGTGAGTGGGGGAAGCGCGCAAGCAACGATCTAACTCGTGTCTAGAGACACGAATTCTACTTTGGCTTCCGGGCTTCCGCGTTCGCCGCAGTCGCAGTGAGTTGGAAAGCAAATTAACCGCTGACTTTCTGTAGTTTTAAAAATTTTTAGATTCGTGGCTAAATGGCATAAATCCTCATGATAGAAAGTGAATCGAGTTCTACTTAATTGTAGAAATCAATAAGCCGGTGATATATTCCATTATAATTCGGCAAATTTATGAAAGGAAAATATCTTTGCTTTGTTTAGAACGTTAAATTGATACAATGGTGCCATAGAGTGAAAACATGAACGTTTTTAGTAAAATCACTAGGCTAATACCGTTTTCCTGTTTAAAATTCGTTTACATAAGAATTTGTATACCGGATTTTATGAAAAATTACTATGCCGATAACAACTTGATTTTTTTGTGTGACTCATCCGTGAATAAGATATTGCTCAGAAAAGAACTAATCTCATTCTCTTTTTCCATCATCTTTTCCCAGAATTCCATTCTTTTGAAATGGTCTTCTGGAAAAATTTCCTGAAAGGTTTGCACCTTATAACATTTGTAACCATTTATTTTCAAAATATTCCGAACAGTTCTATCGCCCAAATCGACTTGCTGGGCAATTTTTCTGCTAGAACAAGGTGCACTGGTTTCAACAGCAGCACACACATCCACTTCTCTTGCCAAACGAATGCTGGGTAATTACATGATAGGGCCAGTTTTCATCGATGGTAACCTAAACGCTACAAAATATTTGATCTATTACAGAATCAAATTATTCCAACAGTTCGACAGCTACCAATTAATTAATTATTTTATTTTCAAACCAGTTCTGACGAAAAAACCTGAATATTAATTTTCACAGGAAATTATTTGTTTCATTCATTGAGGCAAATAACTTCCGCCCATGGCGCCCATAAGAGTGGAGAAAATTTGTCGTATTCATTTTCAATAGTCATGCGATGTTATCCATCTCCCGTTTGCAGTGTTACTGATTCGATATTCGATCCTAGATCGTTGCCTGCGCGCTTTCCCCACTCACTACAGACTGCCATTCCAACAGACCAACCGCTTATTCAACATCGCATCGCTCCGAGGTTTCGATTCTTCCACTGGACTCCGAACCAGCGTGAATTTAACACTGAAACTCCCCTGTTTCCATCCGTTTCTTCCACATCTGTATAACTGATTTCTCTCCATTTATTAAGTTGTAAGATATTCTCGGCAGTGTGTGATACGCAGTTTTTGCTGAGCTTTTTGCCATCCTATATAGCAGCTGTCTTCAGTTGTTCTTCGTATTTATTTTAAGTAAGGATTCTATTTTTCTCCTGTTGGTATTCTGTTAGGTCAGTGACTATAGCTACCTTGGTACCCTTTAGCTTCTTGCAATTTCCAAGGACGGATATTTTCGAAAAATACGTAAGAAATTTTACTTTGACCGGACTTTTTT
Organism: Propylea japonica; assembly: GCA_013421045.1. NCBI lineage: Eukaryota > Metazoa > Arthropoda > Insecta > Coleoptera > Coccinellidae > Propylea > Propylea japonica. Next base: position 41,724,041 of record CM024242.1, on the reverse strand, counting down.
CGGACTTTCCCAATTTATTAATGTTACCAATCTGATGTTTATTTATGTCTGTTCCGAGAAGAGTATTCAGTTCATCAAAGACAACATCGACTGTTACTTCACCTACGTTCAGTGGGAGCCTGAACACAATGATATTATTCCTTCGAAACTTTTGTTCCAGCTTGTCCACTTTATTTCTTTATTCTTTTCTTTTTTTTCTGACTTTATTTTTCCTTTTAACGTTGTTTCAAATTTGAGCGGAATACTCACATCACTGGCTTGAATGTAACCCAGTAATTTCCTATTACAGTTCAAGATTTCCTATCTCAGAGATTCCATTTTTTTTAAAACTTGGCAACATCGCTCCACGCTTATGAATATCTATCGCTGATAGATGAAACGGTTACAGATTTTCGTTTACACAATATGGAAATGTTCACCTCCTGAGTTTTGGGTGTTATTGTAATAAAACGAAAGGAATTCGATCAATTTCATACACTGTTACGTGAGAATTACCTCTATATATTCTGATTGAATGTTTGAAAATGTATTATTCACTTCAACTGACTGTTTCTGACTTTTTTTAATGCGAAAAAAAGTTAATGTTGAAAAGGCAGTGTTATATGAACCTATTAAACTCTACAGCAATTTTTACCAATTTTTTTTCTGTTTTCAATTAACTCAATAAAAAAACAGACACTAGCTACATTGAAATGAATATATTTTCAAATTCAAACCAAAACCATGACCAAAACTTACGATTGAAGGTTATGTGTTTTGATGAGAACTTCAAAAGTGGCACTGTTAATAAGATAGTTACAGGAACAATTCCAGAATATCATTATTTACGAATCTGTGAGTCGGCCATTTATTGTACGCTACAAAATCGTTACTTAGGATGATGATGAAAAGTAGAATACCACCATTAGTCTATAACGATAAGATTGGATTCAGTGATGAAGAATATGAGGTTCGAAGTGACAAATTCCGTCCAGCCAAAAACACGACAACTCTAGAACTGAGTTGGGGCTCCGAAATTTTTTGCATAGATTCGGGACCCAAGTGCCCTAGTTGATTTCGTTAACAAGCCAAATCGACTGGAATTTTTTTCTTACTACTTTCTAGATATTTCTGAAAACACACTTCTGACCTTTCAAGCAAAGATTATATAGTATAAAGATCGGAAACGACACGACTACAGTGTATGAGCGCCATCTCTGGGTCAAATGTGAACTAATGTCACTATAGAAGGGTTAAAATTCTGGTTCTATGATTAGAAGTTTCGAAATCAATATACATGGGAAATGTCATTGATCTAAAAAAGTGCCAATCAATTCGTTTGCACCAAAGATTGTATAGTATAAAGATCGGAAACGACACGACTACAGTGTATGAGCGCCATCTCTGGGTCAAATGTAAACTAATGTCAATATAGAAGGGTTGAAATTCTGGTTCTATGTTTAAAAGTTTCGAAATCAATATACATGGGAAATGTCATTGATCTAAAAAAGTGCCAATCAATTCGTTTGCACCAAAGATTATATAGTATAAAGATCGGAAACGACACGACTACAGTGTATGAGCGCCATCTCTGGGTCAAATGTGAACTAATGTCAATATAGAAGGGTTGAAATTCTGGTTCTATGATTAAAAGTTTCGAAATCAATATATATGGGAAATGTCATTGATATAAAAAAGTGCCAATCAATTCGTTTGCATAAATATTATTTCACTTCGAACGGCTTTTGCCCTTAGTGTCGTCTCGAAAAAAGTGGAAAAAAGATGAGTATTACTGAAGGGTACAGTAATGCAGATTACGAACGAGATAGTGAAACTGGATGATCAACTGGTGTTTTATGGATGTATGCAGGTAAAGCTATATCTTGGCTGGATCAACGTCAAACATCTGTTGCTATTTCCACGATAGAGGCAGAAATAGTGACTGATAGTGAAGCTGCACGGAAAATGAAATGGTTAAAGTGACTATTCAGGAAAAGTTTTCCGTCAATTCAAACAGTGATGGTGGACAACGAAGCTGAAATTGAACTGACCCAGAAACTGGAATTCCACAGACGCACCAAGTATATTCATATTCAATCCATGTATAAATCTTACAATAATACCCTAATATTTCTGTAATATCTTCTATAAATGCATAATAAAAATATTACACATGGAATACTGAATTATATTGAAAATTATGGATTTAAAATATAAAATTGAAGGGAATACGAATTTTGCATCAATTCTTATTACAGTTTTCTTTATATAATTTCTAATCAAAATTACAGAATTTATATGAAAATTGATCTTCAATGCCATCTCTGGGTCAAATGTGAACTAAAAAATGTAGTCGTTTTTTAGTACTACGAATGCAGGGCCGTTTCCTATCTTTCTATACTCTATAATCTATACTTTCAAGTTAACCGAATTTTGTAACAATCGTACAATATAGAAAAAAATATTTTGTGTGAGTTTTGTGGGACGACTAATTTGTGGCCACAGTAGTCCCAAACGAAAAGGAGTAAGGACTTGAATTTCTTACGGTAGATTTCAAACACACAGGTCATATCCGTTTGTGACATTGCAAAATAAGTTGATCGGTTTCGAAATTACCCTCAGTTGAACTTCATCTAATTCATTTATCAATACCAACGAACTGATATTATTCAAAACTAAGAGAGGAATGACAATAATAGTGCCCAGAACCTAGACATTGTAGAGACTTTCAGTTTTCAGCTATTAATGTTTCTCAAAAATAGTCATGGTTAATTTTTCATGTTTTTTCTTTGAATTTGGGAGACGTAGTACCTACTGAATCATCGAAATCTGACCACCATGTACAATGAATCAAATGTTTTCATCGGTATTTTTGGAAAGCCATATGTCTAGGGAATCCAAAAAAGAAAATTGATGATTTATCTCCTGGACAACCTTTATATCAGTTTGAATTGCTCATAGACTTTCTTCTTTTCAAAATTAAGTATCGATGTATTGGTGTATAGGCTAATAATTGTTTTTGTGTAATGATTCAATGAGTGAATTGTCTTGATCGCTCTGTTTTAATATATTTGTAACTGGTCCATCAAGAACTTTGGTGCATTTCGCCAGCAACTAGCGTTGTTGTTGAGCAGAGTTAAGCTGATTCTTCTTGCACTTAAACAGTATTGCAAATTACAGTGGACTGAATATGGTTTACGTTTACAACATGGACAAACTAAATAGTCGACTTCATAAAAAATACAAAAATTCATACAATAGTCCTACAAGTGAAATCGAATCAATTTTTCGGTCATTCATTAAAAATACAAGAACGCTTCGTTTGAAAATTCTTAGTAATCATTCATCTTTGCAAAAATGTGAACTCTACATACCTACGAACATCTTTCAAAGACAAGTAAGTACCATAAAAAAGTTATATAATTCGAATAATTCGATATTTCTCAATTTTATTATTTGTTTGTGCACTTTATCTCAGTGTTCAGCGTTGTTTTTGGCCTTATAAGTTTTACAGGATGGCCAGAATCGGTGATCCCTGAACTATAACTTTCCAAACCTATCAGCTAAAGAAAAATGAATGGCACATTACGGTGTTTTTTTTCGAGGAACGCATTATGCGGTCAACCGCATTGCTTCTATTGTCATTTGTTTTCGAGTTATGAGCCAAAATTGACATTTGGACAATTTTAATTTTGGCCATTATCTCTGTTTCTGTTTGTTCTATAAAATCAATTAGTTATTTTCACTCGAAAATTATCACCGTTTTTTCCTCATTTCAAAAATATATAACAAGTCATATATCACTCAGTCAGTAGGGAGCACTACCGAGCTGTTAGCTGTAAGATTGACGTGATCGCCATTTACGCTTTATTATTATGAACTATGAAGAAAACATCCTGCCTGATTTAGCAGAATCGGCTAAAGCTGTAAATTTTAGTCTACTACATCAGAAAATCAGACAGTTGTATGAGAGAACCTACGCACAATTCATCTCTTGGTGCGAGACGAAGAATGTCTCAAACTACTCAGAAACGGCTTTGTTGGTATATCTTACGACTATTGCAGGAAATAGGTTTTCAGCAAGTTCATGAATCATGACCAAAGGATTCAATATTCTGAGATACATTCACTGTTCAAAACAATATAGACATTAGCAAATAAACTAGTAGATATGTTTATCAAAAAAGCAAACTGTGATATACAGGGTGTCCCGGAAAGAATGTGACAAAATTATTTCACGAATCAAGTACATCAGGGAGGACTTTCATTAAGGGGTTTTAATTGTTTGAGAGCCTTCGTTCGGAATAAACAGGGTGATATTCATTCGATGGCTGAAACTTCAAAGTTGAATAACTTTTGAGGTAATGTTTTTTGCTCACTTCTTGATCACCCTGTATGACCGTGCCAAGCAGAGATTTTGAACTATCTCATTAATTGATTTTTTGCGGTTACGAAAACAAAAAAAATAATGTTCACGTACAGGGTGCTCCAATATTATGAAAATAGAAATTGTCCAAGATTTTGCTGATCTGGATCTGATTTCTTCAATTTCTGAAATATTGGAAGATGGCAATCGTAAAGGGTGACAAAACTCCTAAACTTGAAATAATTCGTTCCTGTAATTCAAGAGTTATTGAACTTTGAAATGCTCATAAGGTAATGTTTTTTGCTCACTTCTTGATCACCCTGTATGACCGAACCAAGCAGAGATTCTGAATTTTTTTCATTGACTGATTCTTTGTGGTTACGAAAATGAAATAAAGTGTTTATCTACAGGTTGTTCCAGTATTCATGAAAATAGAAAAAAAAAATTTTCAGTCCGGCTCTGATTTATTTAATTTCTGTAATATTGAAAGATGGCAATCGTAAAGGGTGACAAATCTTTCGAATTTGAAATAATTCGGTCGAAAAGCTTGAGAGTCATTGAAGTTTGAAATTTCAGCCATAAAATGGCTATCACCCTGTATATCCCAAACGAAGGCCCTCGAACGATTAAAACCTCTTGATGCGAGTCCTCCTTGATGTCCACCCTGAGCGTGGTGCAGACCTTTCTGATGTTATGGAGAAGTTGATGATATCCTCGTTGCTTTATAGACATGGAAAACAATGTGCCAGGTTTGGCCGTGGATTTCTGGCCAACAGGATAGATTTACCATTGTCCAAGATGTTTTTCAATGTATCGAGACTAGCGGCGAGGTCGACATCAGTTTTCTATTTGCCTACGGGTCGGATTGATATTTGTGAATGATCTCCAGCTAACCGTATTTGTGTAAGTGCTGATAAATTAAGAATTAGTTTTTTTTGTTTGAGATTCGGGAGGTAATTTTTCAAGTCATCATGTTGATATTTTGAGTTATTTTTTGTTATCTGCAATGTATTGTATATTAGTTTTACTCTGTAATTGGAATATTACTGTTTGGTAATAAAGAAATGTTACTATTATAATCGACTTGAGCCAATGATTTCTCACACCCCCCTAACTCACTGCTTAAGGAAACATTCACTCATCTCGCAAGTATCAGAGGGATTGAGCTCTGAGGTGTTAGGTGTTCTTCTTCTCCTGGGTCCTGGGTTGTTCGTCCTTCGATGCTTGGTCCTGCATTTCTTGGTTGATGTCCTGGTAGTCGATCTTGCGCTATTTTCCTCCACGGTTGGTCCTGATGTCCATCGTGACCCACAAACTTCCTTACCGTTCTAGAAGTACCGAGAAATACTGCTTTTTGCATCACGTTGTATAGGTTTTCATCCAAATCTGAATCCTTGAGGTTGGGCTGAGATTTAAAAATTTATGAGAAGAAATTTATGTGGAGCCAAGTATCCGATTTTTACTGTTACAATTAGCTTACAGGCATGTATTTGTCTTAGATCTACCGTGAAAATTTCAAGGTCATAACAAGCTCCTCTCGAGAGTTTTGGCGAATAGAAATTTATCCGTTTACATTGCACAGACAAAATACTTTTTGTGAAAATTTCTAATGACACATTTTACACAACATTTCGCAGAAGCTTGCACATAATTATTCTACTTCAGAATGATCGGATGTTTCGTTTCGGAAATATCAGGAAATAATAAAAAATTTCAAATAACAATTACTCCGAAACTACTGAACTGATTCGGCCGTTGAAGAACTCAACTGCGGAATTCGGAATCCTAACCAACTCTCAATATTTCCTAACGATAGCTCAATCAGTTCGAAATTTATCGTGTTCACAGTTGGACAAAATTTTCATTGACTACGGATTCTTCCGCAGTGATTCCAGTAGTTTGAGACCATTTCTGGCCCAAAATTTAAAAAAAATACAGTTATTTGGGCAAAATGATAGCACGCTTTTTTCCCAGTAATGAGCGCGCAAAATGAGGTTTTTCCAAACCTTGAGAGCTTTTTCTTGGAGCTGTTTATAATTTCATTACTTTGCATGTTTTTTGTGTGAGTATTTTGTTACGTTATGTGTTGTGGAGGCTTCTTCAGATATTCAATTCGTTTGTATCTTCCACAAAGTCTTGTATCACATCCAATTTCACATCCTCGAATAGTGAATGTATTAACCGCAGCTCTTTCAACGTGCGGCTCGAGCAAACTGCATTTATATTTAACTTATGATCTCTTGGGATGAAGGCTTCATATCCCAAAATTTCTTATGAAATAGGCGATTTTTTTTTTGTTCGGGTAATATATCTTTAATCAATCATTTGTGAAAGAGAAGAGCAAAACACTTTTTCGCCATGTGTAGGTATTTGCTACCCAAAAACTGTTTCGTCGAATTATTTTTGACTACGCTAGCTTAGTATTATTATTACAACATTTAATCGTACAGTATCGATTACCTTAAATCCAAAAGGGACCACATAAAGGTTCGTGAGAAAAGTTTTCGGAAAATTCCAGAAATTCATTCAGAAAATTTCAATGACGGGGATTTGTTTTGGTCTGTTCGGACGTTGGGTAAAGTTTGTTTTTTCTGTTTATTAATCTTCACTGTTTCTAGAAGGTTCATATTATTGGACTTGTTCTCAACATGGAGTATTTTAAAAACGTCGTTAAAATGTCTGATTTCTAGCAGGTGATTAGCATGTATTGAGTTCTGTTGGTGGTACAGAAATTCTGGGGTTTTCTGAAATATTTTTTCAAATTTTCTACCGTTTGGCAATTCGATACGAATACGAGCTTCATTGTGCCAATACGCCTTTTACCTGAAAAAACGCACACCATGCATTGATGTTCGTATTCTTATCGGAACATAACTTGTCAGGACAAGTGACATTCCATTATACTGGTATACGGACCCTGTGGGTACGACCCGTAAATCGACCTATACACATACTCTCGGAACATTTCTTGTTTTATCTACTATATTCAAATTTTGATTTTTCTTTAAACATAACGCAAACAATCAAATTTGAATATATCATATAAAGTTATTAAATCTTCAAGACCTTCAATAAAAAATAATAAAGATAAAATCGACAGACCAAAAAATATTGATCGTATAGGTTTATATGCAGTTCATACCTATGTCCGAATTATATATTTTCAACTGAATCTGCGTTTTTTCACAGATTGTCATGGTAGTACGATATAATGCAGACATTCAGATTGAACTTTCTCATGTCAACATCATGAAAATGGTGAAATAAAACAATCATCCAAATTATTTCAGAATTTTATTTGCATACCACATTGATAAATATTCAATTGATGAAATTTTCTGAAGAATTCTCGAATTAGTGAATTTAAATCTGCTTGCCCTTGGATTCAAAAACTTTACGCACGCAATTGTAGCTGGGAGCAACATCAGCGCATTTCTTGATAGGTGCTAGGTTCTTGATGCAGTCTCGGATGGAAGTTTTATCAGCTTCATCTAAAGGTTGTCTTTCGGCTATTTTTGTCATGTACTTCTCAACATCTATGACTCCTTCGCTGCTCATTGTTCCCAATTGTTCGTGCCAGCATTTGAATAAGCACAACATCTTTTCGGCAGGTTTGGCAGAGTCAGCGCGCAAAGTTTTCCAGTCTGCCTCGTCAATGTTGAGTTGAACCTCGCATTGCGACCTGTCTCTTGCCTGAAAATTTCGGAAATCACAAAACACACATCTAAAAAGAATCATATAAGGTTTCGAAATTACTGCCCATTAACAATGATGTTGATAATAACGTTCTATAGTTGAAAGCATTACTGTAGTGGAGACATTGCTATTTCATTCCAAGCATATTTTCTTTGTGTAGGCCTCTCAAACTTCTTCAACTTTTACGATATATAAAGCTGTATTGTTTTACTTATTTAAACACTGAAGGAATATCGATCTTAGATAAACCTTTTGCACGCTGTATCATATTCGAAAACCATAATTCCATTTTCAATATTTCGAGAACTATCGGTAAAATTTTAACTGGAGTCTTTTGATGCCAAAAGAAACACTGGATTCGAATATTTCGTTCCACTTAAATGTAAACAAATATTCAGTCCATGTCTGTATTTAGAAGATATCTCTGAATTCCCAGGAAAATATCTAGTTAAACTCTGTCAGCAACAGCCCCAGGTTCAAATGGTACTTGAAAGGGTATCAACCTAACGTAACAGGTCAGGCAGTGCATTGGTAGAAGTCGAACCGTTAATATATCTGGATTATCTGGTGAGGAATGGAACAACGTTAAGGTGGTGATGAGGGATCTCTCAAGGAGTGAGAAAATGCCATTTGATATCATCTGAGGTACATGGTTCCTGATATACAGGGGGTTTTAGAAAAAATTAGGAAATTTCAAATGACCATAATTCAGGAAATATGAGAGCTAATCCGATGATTTTTCGTATGAACAATGATAGAGTGAGTACGAATCTGTTTGAACGAAAAATTCGAAATAAAATCAGATCCGCACTCAGAAATTTTAGTTCTTCTGAAATTAGGTAAAAACAACACCCTGTATGCAGTTTTCAATTTTTTCGACTTCAGATTCTGAGAGAGCAGGAAAAATACATTCAAATTCAACTGTCATACTGAATGGCACAAATTTTCCCTGCTTTCTATGACCCTTCGAATGTCAATCTTCCGATTTTCGCTCCTTACATATTATTTTCTCGACATTTCAGAAACATGAGATCTCAGATAGTTACTCATAAGTAAAAAAATAGATCATAAACGAATCAAAATTTCTATAAAAATTATCAAAAATGCGAAATTTGGAAAATTAATGATTAATTCTTCAAATATTGTTCAAAATGAAAACCACCAACTTCTACACATTTATCTGCTCTTTTCATTAAGTTCAAAACTGTTTTCCTTATCACATTCGGGTTGTTTCGTATTTCGTCACATGCGTCTATTATTGGCTGAATTATTGTTCTCTTGTATTTATTTCTCGCCCGTACACCATAGTTTTAAAGTGTTCCCAAAGGAAATAATCTAACGGTGTCATGTCGGGGGACCGAGGTGGCCATGCTCTTGGACCACCACGACCTATCCATCTATTTGGATAGACTTCGTTCAAATGATTTCTCACTTAAATTGAGAAATGTGGGGGTGCTCCATCATGCTGGAAGATAAGTCCTCTCTGATTAATATTCCCTAATAAATTAGGAAGAACATTCATTGGAAATCTTCATAAATTTCTCCGGTGAGTCTTTCTTCGAAAAAATGAGGACCTATTAAATTATTATCATAAACTGCGCACCACACATTAACACTGAAACGTCTCTGTGATTGTCTCCTAGCACAGCTTTCAGTTAGTGGTACCTTCACTTTTGAATGCACTGATTTGAAAGATGATTTATTGTTTGAGAATGTGTTATATATTAACGGTTCGACTTCTACCAATGCACTGCCTGACCTGTTACGTTAGGTCGATCAGACCCTTTCAAGTACCATTTGAACCTGGGGCTGTTGCTGACAGAGTTTAACTACATATTTTCCTGGGAATTCAGAGATATCTTCTAAATACAGACATAGACTGAATATTTCTTTACATTTAAGTGGAACGAAATATTTGGTGGATATATTATTATTTCGACATGATTTTTGGGCGGAATTTGAAAATGGTTAATTCACAGTACTGAAGCTAATGGGTGAAAATTAAATTCAAGTTTACAAAAATCCATACAATTAAGTGATGTATTCACCAGGTTCACCATACAGTTATTATAATTAAAAAGTATAATAATGACATTTCACAAATAAATCAGTCATTAAAATAGAATCGGGACCTGTTAATTTCATGGTCAGGCAGACGAGTTACGAGATTTCAAAACAATTTTGTAAAAGTTGTACCTAATCAATATATTTTCATTAATTTGAAAAAAACCCTGAGCAGTTGCTTTTGAAAGCTTGTTCAATAGTGGAGATTTTACCCCAAAATTTTTTATAGGAATGTAGATTCATGATGAGTATATGAATGCAGAAGATTTTGCCTGTACGATTTAGCTGTATATCGAACTAGACCGCGGTATTTGTGAATCGAACTCGCCCTGAAAATCGCAAGTTTCTAGGATAATGCCTTCCAAAGATATCGTGCTTACGATCGGACGGTCCCACGGGTTGAATTGAAAATGATAAAGGATTCGTGATCAAGGAGTGTAAACTTGTCGTTTGGTACCGTTTTCGGCCCAGAATTCGAACATTTCAGACATTTGGGCAAAATTCGTTTAAGTAGAACAAGCGCTCAAAAACGTACTTGGGTCGAAATTAATGGTAGACAACAAAAAAATGAATTTTTGAATGTAGTATATGTCAAATGGTGCCATTATTAACTACAGATTATTGTATGCAAATCTAGTACACCAAATTTTTTTCTATGGAGTTAGTAAATATATAACTCACTCAGCTCAGTACAAAACAAACATGGCGCCACGAAACAATAACAGTGTTGAAATAAAGTGTAATAAATGCCTCAAAGAAGTGAAAATTTTTATCTCGTGTTCAAAATGCAATAGGTCATATCATCCTAGTTGTGTCCTGAAAATTTGTGGAATATATGTGGATGAAGACGGGGACGTAATCTGTTGTGAAAATATAACCTCAAAAAAATACCAATGCCAAGAAAAAGATCTTGAAATTCAGAATCTCAAAGGCCAGTGCGATATGAAAAACTTGGAAATACAGAAACTTAAAAGTCGTCTTTCCGATTTAAATGAATTATGCTTCGAACAATCTATAGGGCCTCAGCAAACAACAGTGCTTAACGAGGACTTGGAGCATTTGGTGGATGATGCCGATGCTGTGAATACCATTACTCACATCAGAGACACTGAGGTAAATTATTTGAATAAATTATTAGATGAGAAATCATGTTTAATAATAGAGTTGCATGACAAAATTGATATATTAAAAAAGCACATAAACCTCCTTGAAAAGATAGAGAAGATTAACCCGACAGAGCCATCTATGAGAATAGTTCCGGATGAATTGGTCGCGTCTGTAGAGGAAACTGTAGTGACTGAAGATTTCATTCCTGTCATCACGAAGAAATCTGCAGTGTCCATTTCCAGAAATAATAAAAATATATCAAATAACGGTACAAAGAACAAGACAGAAAACTTTCAAACGAATTTCGTTTCCAATAAAAAAGGTAGAAGATCGCAAAAAAATAAGTTGAATCGAGGAAATCATGAAACGAAAAAGGACTTGATGGTGACTGGGGCTGGTGCTGTTTCGTCAGATTTTATGGGTGCACCCAGACGTGCTTGGATGTATGTGGGACGTGTAAACGTAAATGTAGGTGAGTCGCAAATAGAAAATCATTTAAAAGGAAAGTTTCCAGGGGAAGACTTTTCCATTGAGAGGCTGCCAAAGCGTGATGCAGCGCATAGCGCGTCCTTCAAAATTGGCGCAAGTTTATCACTCGTGGAGGATCTCTATAAGCCTCAAAATTGGCCTACGGGTGTGGTAGTAAAGCGCTTTCGTTTATTTCAAAGGTCAACCAACCAATAATCTAGAGGGAAATGTGAGAAAAATAAAAAAATCCAAAAAATTTCGATATGACGCACTATTGAATATAAATGTGCAGAGCTTGGGTAACAAACTGGAGTTAATTGAGAAGGTTTTGAACACTGATAATTACAAAGTGGCATGCATCACCGAACATTGGATGAATACCAGTCAGATTAAAGCTTTAAACATTCTAAATTTCGAGGTGGCTAGTGCCTTTGCTCGTAGTACATTCATCCACGGAGGTTGCGTAATACTAGTACGGAGTGATTTCCAGTTCGAACCAGTGGAATCTATTAATGACTTATCGGTTGAAAAACACATTGAAATGTGTGCAACCTTCGAAAAATCCACTAAAACATATTATTTCTGTGTCTATAGATCCCCTCAAGGAAATTTCGAAATATTTGCCGATCGGCTGAATGAAGCCCTTAATAAAATTGCCAGTACACCATATGAAAATAAAGTACTGATAGCTGGCGATTTCAATATAAATTTCAATGAAATAAACAGTGAGACACGAAAAGTAAAGGAAATATTAAACTCGTATGGTATGCATGTCATTTTTAATCAGGCATCCCGTGTTACACAGACGTCGAGTAATTGCATCGATAATGTTTTCACGAATCTGAATCGTTCCTCCTACAAACCGGCCACAGTTAATTATCACTTGTCGGATCATCTGGCCCAGAGACTGGAAATACAGCAGGCGAACATCCCTGTAAAACAAAGATATAAGATGGTGCGCATTATGAGTGAGAAAAATACAAACCGTTTTCGCGAACAGCTGCGGAACATAGATTGGAGTTATCTTCGTGCTAGCTCAGCTAAAACTTCTTTCAGTGATTTTCACCGGATTGTGATACATTCTTTCAATCAATGCTTTCCTGAAATAAAAAAGAAGATAGTTAATCCTTTGAAGAAAAAATGCTGGGAAAATCCAGAAATGGTGATCATCAAAAATAAACTTGATGCAGCACACACAATCTATGAGGTAAAAAGAGATGAATGTTCAAAAAAACTGTACATGGGATTAAAACATCAATTCAGACAGCTCTTGGATGTTCATATCAGAAATGAAAACTCAAGATACTTGAATGAGGCAGAAAATAAAAATCGTGCAGTGTGGCAGATTATAAACTCAACAATAAAATCAAACGCAGGGAAAGTATACCCCCCCACACTATCGGAAGAAACTTTTAACCAGTATTTTTCAACAATTGCTGAAAAATTAACCGGAAAAAACACCAACCCTGAGTCGAGTGAGAGACTATTGAAGAATAAAAAGGTTGAATCTTCTCGATCATTTTTTTTGAGCCCCACAACCCCAGAGGAAGTTAAAAAGGTCATATTAGAAATGAAAAACAAAGGTTCACAGGATGTCTATGGTTTTTCAGTGAAATTGCTGAAGGAAGTTGTCGACTGTTTGGTGGTGCCAATCTCTGACCTCATAAACGATTGTTTTCAGCAAGGCTACTTTCCAGATGAACTAAAAATTGCAAGGGTAATACCTGTGCATAAGGCGGGCAATCGGGAAAATTACGAGAACTACAGGCCAATATCGATCCTGCCAGTTGTGTCAAAAATCTTTGAGACGCTTTTCAAAACAAGATTGGTCTCGTTTCTGGAAAAAAATTCGTTGCTCTCCATCTCACAGTATGGTTTTAGAGAAGGTAGGTCCACCATATCGGCATTGGTTCACCTTGTCGAGTTCATTATAAAGGCGCTGGATGATGGGGATGATGTTATGCTAACCTGCATGGATCTGACTAAGGCGTTTGATTGTGTCAACCACGATATGCTTTTACGTAAGCTGGAGTATATCGGTGTGAGGGGTCCAGCATTGGATTTGTTGAGGTCATATCTGAGGGATCGGTACCAGGTGGTGGATCTGGATGGTAAGAGGTCTTCCAAAATTAAGATTACTGCAGGAGTTCCCCAGGGATCAGTGCTTGGGCCCATTCTATTTCTCATATTTATCGATGACCTAACAAGTAACGTTGCTGCAGACGATGAGACTATCTTTGCTGATGATACGTCATTTTTGAACAGAGCAAAAGACAGAAATTTATTGCTAAACAAATCTCATAGAACGATTAAAAGTGCTATCGAATGGTTCCATTCAAATGACATGAAAGTAAATGAAGAGAAAACCCAGGAGATGGTAGTGAGTACAAAACATCATGAAACGAAAAATATTTCATTGCTCGGGGTTTCAATCAGCGGAAATTTGACATGGATGAAACAAGCTAATGAGTTATGCAGCAAACTATCCTCAGCATTATTCGCCATACGACGAATAAAAAATATATTAACAGAAAAGGAAGCGTTACTCACATATCACACACACTTTCACAGTAGGATGATCTACGGCATAATCCTATGGGGGGCATCTCCTGAAGCAAATAGAGTGTTCCTGAAACAAAAACAGGCATTGAGGTTGATAGCGGGAGTAAGCCAAATCACAAGCTGTAGACCTCTTTTCAAGAAATATTGTGTGCTTACCTTATCATCCTGTTATATCTTAGAGTGCCTACTATATGTACACAAAAATCGGGACACTTTCCAAAGACATTCGGCGATTCACAACCATAACACCAGGTTCGGAGGCAACCTTATAACCCCAAGGCATAGGTTGACAAAAACCCAAAACACGCACATCTTCAATGGAACGAGATTTTACAACAAACTTCCCCAGCGGCTAACATCGCTGCATGACATAACATTCAAGCGTCAAGTCAAAGCGATTCTCATCGAGGGTGCATTCTATTCCATGGATGAATTTATGGCATACCAGTTCTAGTCAGTATTACATCGTATTTTATCTAATTTATTTTGTACATTGTGTGTATATATATATATCTCTGTGTTTTTAATTTGTCCAATATGTTAAAGTATTGTTTTTTTATTAATTTGTATATTTTAGAATTGACATTATTTAGTATTCCATATTTATGGATGATTTTTCTTGAAATATGTATTAATATTTCTTGATTGTTGACATTCCCTGTAAAATTTTGAGGGTAACGAATAAATTTGAATTTGAATTTGAATTTGAATTTGAATAAAGTAAATCACCATCGACTTTGGGAGGCTGTTATGTATATGTATTATGGTTGGTAACTGTGTAGCCTAATATGTCTATGTTGGTAGGATTGGGAATTGACAGATAATAGAAAATGGTTGATTGTTACATACACGTAAACGCAACGAAGATTGTGAAAGGATATAGTTTATTGAATAAATTACCTAAAATACATACACTGCATCGTAATTAGTTTATTCCGGACCCAATACAATTACAAAAATACTACAGAGGCCTCAAGGAACAAACTCGTCGCTACTGTTTCATTGAAAACCTTACGGGCAGTCACGAGCAACTGAGCACTCCACATATAATAATGTTTACGTATTCGAAAAACTATTTTTTTGTTATCCAACATTAATTTCTACTAAAGAACTATCGTTCGTTCTAATTAGAAATATTTTGATTTCAACGTTTGCATTGGTGTTTTGAAATCTTGCCACATCTTCGTCGGAATCTGTATATTTGAAACTCAAAAGAGATGAAATCTTGTAAAACTGACATATCGTAGGCATAATCTGGGAGCAAAATATAATTTCATAGTCATATAATTAACTGGTTTTCAGGTGTCAGTTCTACAGGTATCACTAACGATTTTGGGAGGTCTCAAGGAACAAAATCGTCGCCGCTGTTTCATTGAAAACCATATGCGGCCCATACACAAGCTACTTTTTCGGCGTTCTGGCAGCTAGCGTTTTGCAAACGTCCTAGACGCTCGTGCAATTTTGACCACACACAAGCGTCTCAGTAGCTCACCGATCGCTGACGAGAGATCGAGTTATACGATCAGTCTCTGCCAAATTTTCACCATTTTTATAGTGAATTTTAATAATTTCAATGCGTTCTCGAAGCATGTATCGTTACATTTTTATTGATGGCGCAGTCCCTTTATAAGTTATTATTAAATTTATAAGTTATGTTAATGTTTAGAAACAGCAACGTATGTAGAGCTAGAGGAAGTCATTTGGCATTATTTTTCGTACATAAATGTCACAACTGATATTTCAATTAACAATAAAAAGTTTTTGAAAATGAATGCAAATTAGGTGTTATATATATTCTCAAAAAAGACACGTGATTTCAAACATTTTTTATGTTATTCATCGATCTTACCAGAGTGTTCGCTTACAGGTCGATTTTAGGAAATGAAACCTCCCGGTTGGCCAAACGATTGAACTCTTTTTGCACCCGACTTTTCCGTAGCTCGTAACTTTTTGTATTCTTTACGGAATGAGTCTCGGAGGCTTTTTATTTTTTTCTTTACAAAACCAATATCGCATTTATCGTTATGTTGTTTACATAAAGGTTACAATTCTTCGTAGGCTTTATTCTTTAGTGTTCTGTTCGAATATTCTTTGCTCTTAATCATCCACAAACACTTATTCTTTTTAAATAGTTCTATAAAATTTGTAAGGAATCCTTCTGAATGTGGAAATCTTGCATGTTGCATGATTCTCTGCCATTCTAGACGCTCTCACATACACACAAGCGTTTTTCATGCGTTTCGCCGGCTATCTTGACGCGCGGCCCATACACAAGCTACTTTCTCGGCGTTTTGGCAGCTAGCGTTTTGCGAGCGTCCTAGACGCTCGTGCAATTTTCACCACACACAAGCGTCTCAGTAGCTCATCGATCGCTGACGATAAAGGTTTAAAATGTCATCCGTACTTGCACCCGACTTTTCCGTAGCTCGTAACTTTTTGTATTCTTTACGGAATGAGTCTCGGATGCTTTTCATTTTTTTCTTTACGAAATCAATATCGCATTCATCGTTTTATTGTTTACATAAAGCTAACAATTCTTCGTAGGCTTTATTCTTTAGTGTTCTGTTCGAATATTCTTTGCTCTTAATCACCCATCAATACTTATTCTTTTCAAATAGTTCTATAAAATTTGTAATAAAGTCTTCTGAATGTGCAATTCTTGCATGATTATCTGCCATTCTAGACGCTCTCACACACACGCAAGCGTTTTTCAAGCGTTTCGCCGGCTATCTTGACGCTAAAATCAAACACGTTTGATCTTGGCGTCCGGCGTTGCGTTCAGCTCGGCGACTCGCCAGCGTGGCAGCGGATGGACATACACAGGCGTTTTTCGGGCTACTTTTGGGCGTTTTGGTCGCTTGCGGCGACGCTAGCTGCCAAAACGCCGAGAAAGTAGCTTGTGTATGGGCCGCATTACGGACCGTCACGAGCAACTTCTCATATATGTTCAGGTATTCGAAAAACTACTTTTTTGTTATCCATCATTAATTTCTACTGAAAAACTTTCGTTTTTTCAATTGGAAATATTTTGATTTCAACTTTTGCATTGATATTTTGACATAAGTACTCCAAAGAGATTAAATCTTGCTCGAAATCTTGGAAAAACTGACACGTCGCTTAGTCTTGGAGCAAAAATATAATTTTCTTAGTATTATAATTAACTGTTTTCAGGTGTTAGTTCTGTGGATGGTTTTGATACGGAACTAGACATCCGAAGAATTATTTAGCGAAATCAATTCGGCAGATATAAAAGATCATGTGTTTTGGATATCACAAAAATGTTCTGAAATTATTCAATTATTCTGGAATATTCTTTAAACGCTGTTTAGAAACAACTTTTCGCTAACGAGAAAGTTTTGAATATTTCTATCATTTCGATATATCCAATTTCGCAGATGAATGCCCACCTGATTGAAAAATAGTTTTGCTCGTATGAAGAATGTTTTTGAATTTTGCTCGCATCTCTCGAAAATTCATTCGATGAAAAAAGTAGCTGATGAAACTTTGGTTATATATTTAGAGAGAATTATTGAAAATTATATACTTACAACAACAATGACCACTAAACAGAAAAATACGACGGCTTTCAACATTGTGTCTCTCGTTCTATATACGAAAACTCGACTGCCAAATTTTTGGACAGAATTCCTTTTTTTCTAAACCCTATCAGCATGAATGCTGACCCCCATTTTGAATTTCGATAACAACAAAAAACAAATCATGCACATCAATGCCCAAGTACATTTGGAACATGACCTTGTTGTGAATATTACAAAAAACACACATAAATGTAAGTTCTCAAAATTTCTCGGAATGATAAACATTGCATATTGTTCCGCTTATTCTTAGAGGAACACCATGCCATCGTTCTGCCCGAGTATCTGTTGTGATTTTTGGATTTTGTTCTCGAATTATGGGGCTAATCGGCTTTCATCTGTAAGCCGATCTGTACCCTTTCATAAGGTTATAGAAAATGTGTAAATCATGACCTCTTTAAAGCAACTATAGCTAGTTAGGTTATATCGAATGACTTGTTATTTTTTTAACACCCACGTTTAAATATGAGAAGTAGTATCTCTAAGGATTTGTTTATAGGATTGTTATTGGAAGAAAATAATTCTTCTCTAAAATAGGAACTTTGAGAATTTGAAGGAAAAGTTTGCGTGATCAAATGGATCCTTTTAGATGCCGGATGCCCAGTTTGTGAAAATATTTGGATTGAAGGAATGCCGAATGCATGCATGGGAAAATTTTAATTTTGAAAAAGCAGTGTTCTATGAACTTAATAAACTCTACAGCAATTCTCACAAATTTGTTTTCCTGTTTTTTTTCCGACATACCTTGTGATTCTTTCATACTTAAAGGTTAATAAATTATTATAATTATTTTAAATCAATAAATCAATGAAAAAAAAAACGCTTACTACATTCAAATTAATGTATTTTCGAAGTCAAATCAAAACCATTCACTTAGAAAATATAAGCTCCATGATAAAAACGATGAGTAGTTCAAAAGTAGCACTGAAAATAGGATAGTTACAGGGACAATTCCAAAATAGCATTATTCACTAATCTGTGAGTCGGCCAGTTACAAATCAAACCTACTCTACAGGATCGTAACTTACAATGATGATGAAAAGCAGAATACCACCATTAGTCTATAACGATATAGTTAGGTTCAGTGATGAAGAATATGAGGTTAAAAGTGATTGTGTCCGTCCAGCCGAAAACACGATAACTATAGAAATGATATTAGGGATCCGAAATTTTTGGGATAGATTTGTGACCCAAGTACTGTAGTTCATTTCGTTAACAAGCCAAATCGATTCGAATTTTTCCCTACTTTCTAGATATTTCTGAGAACACAACTCTGGTCCTCCAAATTAACCGAATGTTGTGACAATCGTATCATAAAGAAATAAAAAAATATTTTTTGTGAGTTTTGTGGGCCGACCAATTTCTGGTCACTCTAATCCCGATCGAAATGGATTAGGGCTTGCATTTCTAACGGAAGACTTCAAACCCACATGTCATATGCGTTTGTGACATTGGTTTATTGGTTACGAAATCACTTTAAGTTGAACTTTGTCTAATTCGTTTTTCAATATTAACGAACTGATATTTAAAATATTTTTTCCAATAAAATAAAGTCTGGCTTGTACTGCTTGTAGAGAAACGTTTCTACTATAAAAACAAAGACAAACTGATTCTATTCTGTGTACAAATGGTTTGGAACTTCTTAATAAGGATTTGTTGCTTGGTATATCAGGTTTTATAATTGATCAATGGAAAGACATCGGAACTCAAGAGCAACTACATCATGACAAATTCCAGGAAAAGGCTGGGGACAAGCTTTGCATCATCGAATGGAAGTTACAGCCATCAATTAAAATAATTGACCAGGTTCTAAAATCATCCTGTGGACTAGAAACTAGACATTGTACTGTAGGGACTTTCAGTTTTCAGCAATAAATTTTTCTGGAAAGAAAGACATGATTCATATAACATTTTTTCTCTTGAAATTTGGGAAATGTAGTACCTACTGAATCATCGAAATCTGACCACCATGAACAATGAATCAAATTTTTTCGTGGATATCAGCGTAGCCTTGTAACCTGTTACAGTAATTTGTTCAATTCACTACATATTATTGTATAGCACCATTCAAGTAGCCAATGACTCATTTGGTTCAACAGGAACAATAACTTTTTCTCGTTTCGACAAATTTATTTCATCAATAGGTTATAGACAAGTGATATTCATTGGAACCAAATTGATCGCATACAGAATCATTCATTCATTTTCGTTTCACCAAAAGCATCAGTCTGTATGTGGAGAAGCCACAACGTTACAACGTCGCTATAGAACGGTGCCCCTGCAGCGGTTCCATAATACCAAACCAAGTCAAGTCAGTCTTAATCATATGACGACAGGCGAAGGTACGCCAATTCAACTAGAGACCGACGAGTCAAGATCGCCGGCCTTCTCTTTTGTACAATTCAATTAAAAAATAAATACAGTCCACTAAAATCGAATATCAATATTCAATACAATCACCATTGGTCCATATCGAGCCGCATTGCAAGAATCAAGAACAATTTCAATATTTGAAACAGCGGTTGGAAGAAAACAACACGCATATCAAGAAACGGCAGGTGCAGAGCCAGCTACGAGACAGGAGCGAGCGAGACGGCGGTATTCCTGCACAGAACCCATAGACATAGGAAGAGGGAGACGCGGTATGCAATGATAAATACTGAAGCCAACATTCCTACCTTCAGAACTGAACTGGACTACTGTATTACTACGGATTGGTAATTACGCCAAAATATGCACAACGTTGTCAAGTTTCCGAAGATATCAGATTTATTAACATCAAAACGCTTAGAAATACTGAAATAGCAACTTGGAATACCTACAATCATCCAGATTACTGATATATGATATTGATTTTGTAATCGTACGAAACGAGTACTTATAGAATGAAATATTAAGAATTTCAATGAATTCCATAAACAATCACAAACTACATCCACATAATTGATCCTTTCGGTGGAATTTATACCCTCTTAAAACCTTCATCCACAGAAAACTTGGGTAAAATCATATAAAAGCTAATACCCAACCTATTCCAAGTCATTTCGACCGAACTTTCAAGGCAGTAAGAACAGAATTCGTAGTTATACAACCAAATTCAAGGATTTTTTAAC
This sequence comes from Propylea japonica, assembly GCA_013421045.1. Lineage (NCBI taxonomy): Eukaryota > Metazoa > Arthropoda > Insecta > Coleoptera > Coccinellidae > Propylea > Propylea japonica. The sequence goes on along the minus strand of CM024242.1, from coordinate 41,703,090 downwards.
ATTCATTTCTCTTAAACGTGACAACACCGGTTTTCTCAGTTTCATTCATAAATTGTTTCTCATCCGATCGATATTTCTCTAGGCCAATCAGGTGAGTTTGCTCCGATTTGACATTTGATGTATGATACACCGTTGCCGAGATGAATTCGTTTAGTTTTCTGGGATTTCGACGATTCCGTCAACTGTCTACTCGAGTTCAAAGTTGAAAAAGTGTTTTTCGGACCTATTTCCATATATTTTGTGCAAAAAATATTAATAAAATGGTTCTTAAGTGTCAAGTATGTGGTAAATTGGACTCCTACAACCCTAATTTGAGTTTTTACAGGTTTGTTCTGTTTTGCAAATCATTGGCGTAGATTGTTCAATTCTCATGAGTTTCTTTCAGACTTATTTGATATTGGGAGAAGGAATATATGGATTTCAATTATGGACTTAGCTGGAGATAGAAACTTGCCACAGAATAGTTATGTTCGGAACATTTTGAACCAAAAACTAAACTAAATGGTACCAAATTTCTTAATAATGATGCCAATCCTATTCCTGCGAAACCATTCTTCAGACTAACGTAATTCAAGGTAAGATTACAGGAGCTTCCTGGAATTTTAATTCAATCAATTAAATAGAGATGTTTCTGTGGAAAATCTTTCCAAATTATTCTACATACAACAGGTATTATGATAGTGATGTAGTAATTTAGTAATGTTTCAAATGAAGGGAATTGTTCAACTTGATGGAATAGGGAAATAGGAGATATGTATCAGTAATCATTGTTATATGTATGCAGAAATCATTTGGCCTAAGTTCATTATATTAATTGCGAACTCGTTTGCAGCTCCAGCTCCACTACGAATGAAACTCCCACAAGTGCTTAAAGATAATTATGCAGTTATAATTCACACTACAGAAGTGAATATTCGAAGAATTATATTTGCGAAGATCAAATTTCATCTCTCGATGAAGAAATCTATCAGAATGATGATGCTATTGCTTGTTCTCCGAAAAAAAGGTAAACCTTGTATTTCTTCTTATATTGCTGACTAACCATATTTTGTGTGATTTTTGTTTTCATTGTAGAAAATGTGGAATATCCTGTTGTCAAACTGGAGCAAGCAGTTGAGAATACTGATTTAATGCCTTCCAGCTTTACCGAGAAACCATGAACATCTCAAATAAGAAGGGGAAGGTGAATATTTCATTTGAGTGCTCCACTAGTTCATGATTAATTTTACTGTTTCATTTGTGATAAAGAGCTTATGTGGGAGATCCGCACACTAGTGGTTTTTCTACGCCTAAGGTACGGAAAAGGGATATTAACATTATAGAAGAGAGTCCAGAGTCAAAATAAAAAGATTTGTTCATAGCAGCAGTCTGTTGAAGGATGAAGTTTAAAATAACTTCAATGAAAACATTGCTGGATTGTTTGAGAGAAAAATCACTCGTATCAGAATCAACAGACGTTATAATATTGGTATGTTTCCTTTTCGCTCATCGTTAAAAGTACATACATGAATATTATCAGGCAACCAGATTGAAGAATCTTTCTTTTTCAGGCCTGAAGCGGCAGGTAATTCATTTCAAAGATTGTGGAAAGGAACGACTAGGCAAAATTTAATCGGACGTTGAGAGCCTTCGCATTAACTTTGGTCTTCTATTCACCGAAAGGATATAACTTTCAACAATAGTTTGCCTCATTTAGATACGATCTCAAGGTGGTACAGATCTGTGGATGGTACCTAGTCCTACCTTACATTCAAAACTTGAACACTACTTTTTTTCTCTGATATTGAGTTAGAACTGCAGAGTATTCTAATTGTTATGATTTTTTTCATAAGAATAATTCAAAATCAATATTACTGATTTATGATTGTGAATCATGTGAATACATTCTGAGAGAGTGGAATCATGTCACTGTTGTTTTTATGTCCTAATAAATACTTTTTAAGATATAATTCTATATGTTAACTTTAATTGATGATTTGTTTCATTTTGTGAATACTGTTTCAATTTTTATAGTACTTTATGATATATAACATTCCAACTGTATCTACTGTCTCTACCTAGTTATTCTCTAAGCTTGAGTTAGTACAATTGAATAGAGAATGTTCAATTCGATTCTTGATTTTTTTAAGAACCGTTCAGAAGCAATATATTACTGATTTATGTTTTCGAATGCATTCTGATTTCTGAGAGTGAACTGTAGCACCATTGTTTTTTGTCCTGTAATAAATAATTCTGAAGATATAAAATCTGTATGAAAATTTTTTTTCTTAATAATCTGCTTTATTTTGTTAGTTATGTTGAATAAATCCTCAAGAGTTTTGAGTGCAATTTATAACCATTAAGCATATTATTTCTGTCTTGAGGGTCCTTGCAACATTCTCTTGAACAAAACTACAAGTGTTTAAATTTTTTCATATTTTCATTGTGCTTTATGTATCAAACCTAACATTCAAAACTTAAACACTGCTTTTTTCCTTTTGTTCTCTGATCTTGAATTGGTACTGCAGAGTATTTAAATTGATATGATTTTTCATAAGAATAATTCAAAATTAGAATACTGATTTATGATTGTGAATCATGTGTATACATTCTGTTCAATTCGATCTGGGATAACGGTTCAGATATTACTGATTTAGCTTTTTGAAAGCTTTCTGAGAGTGAACTGTATCACCATTGCTTTTTGTTCTGTAATAAATAATTCTGAAGATATAATTTCTGTATGAAAAATGCTTTTTCTTTATAATCTGTTCTATTTTGTTAAATATATTATGTTATGTTGAATAAATCTTCAAGAGTTTGAGTGCAATTTATAACCATTAAAAAGCTTTCATTCCCTGAGCATCTTCTCGTTCAAAGGTGGAACAATGAGGCTATTACCTCAAAATTTTGTATAGGACTTATGATAGATACAATTGAAAAAGTTTAATTCTATGGTTCTGATGATTCGATCTTCTTGAAATTTTGCAACATATTCAGCATATCAATATTCATACAATGATTTTCACACCGCTAACTTGTAATGAAAATATAGAGATTCTTTTTTTCGATATTCCAATAGAATATTTTATAGTTCGGATGATCCGATCTTCTTGAAATTTTGCATGAATATTCAGTGTATTAATCTTCATTCACAACATAAATTTCACCCGAATCGGATATCTTGTAATGGAAATATGAAATTCCTTCTTTTCAATATTCCAATTGAATTTTCTATGGTTCTGTTTACAATTTTGTCTAAGATATCAAGGAACAAAAATTTTGAATGGCCATATTTTATAGAACACCCTGTACGTTTTGGCTGGTTAACGTACTTATCCGAAGCATTTGGGTACAGAACTCTCTAGGATAATTCATCTGCAAGTTATCGTGCAACTGTAATTGAATTTGACCACGAATTCTTCATCAGGTAGTCGAACCCTATCGTTTGAAATCGTTTTCGGCTCAAAGTTCGAAAATTACAGACATTTGGGCAAAACGATATAGCACTCGTAGAACAAGCGCTCAAAAACATACTGCTCTGTTGGTATACGGATCTATACCATATTACAAAGGAAATGTATTATGGTTTTATACCATTGTGAATGTATGTAAGAAGTTATTTATGTAGAAATTGGTTTTCTACATTTATCAGAATATTAAATATTCAAATTACAACAATAAGCCATCTCTTTGCTATAAATTCTTCATATTGAATCATATTGGTAACAAAATAGTACGAAATTAATGAACTTAATTACTTGATATTCACATTAACCACAAACAGTTTCCAAATCAAATATGCAAAAATACGATTAATAACATACTACTGATGCAAAGTTTTAATTGTCTAAATATTGATAAAATTATAATTTTATAGAAAAAATTTTAAAATGAAAAAATACTCAAGAGGTAAACATTTTTTATTCTAACGATTCCTTATTTGATTTAATTAATCCAAGAGGAAAGCTTATAATATCAGTATAAAATATTAATTTCAAATCTATCGACAACAATAACTCCACGCCACTGGAAGTTGTTCGATTTACGCGTTCGAAGTCTTTGCATTGTTGCCGCGTCCGTGACGGAACAAGTACAGCTATATCAAGCTGTCCTTGTTCTACTCATGGGAAATAGTTTTAGATGTTGGCTTCAACTATTCCAGAATTTATGAATGACATGCCGCGTCTCCTCTTCCTTAGTCTAAGACAGAACCCGAGCGAGACGGAGCTTCGACGATTCCACTGCAGCGGGAAGCCAGCTACGATAGACGAAGAGAGGTGTACGCCTGCAACGAGAAGCAGAGTGAGACAGAATCCCCTCTTTACAATTCCAAGTAAGATCGTTCCTATAATTCCTATAAACTATCCATACGAGAGTTAAATATTAGTAACGTTGAATTCAAAGTCAATTCAATACGATAAGCTAGTATCACAAGAACAATATCACAAGAACAATTCACAAGAACAATTTCACAAGAATAATTAGTCACAAGAACAATGTCAAATTTACCAAAGCTCAGATTTCAAAGAGGTCAATTTAAAGCCACTTTAACAAGATTTAGAGGATTTGTTAACTCAATTGATTTAAACAATATTGATGAAATCACAATTACCCAACTCAAAGTTAGATTAGATAAGATTAAACCAATATTAAACGAATTCACATCAGTGCAAGCTTCCATCGAGTTCGAATTGAGCGGATCAGAAACAGCAGAACAAGAACTGCAACAAGAATATAATGAAATTATAAATTTTGAAAAATCCTATTTTGAATTAATCAGTTACACACAAAATTTGATAAACAATTTTGAATACAAAAATGCTGATATCACAAGTTCTATAACAGTCGATAAAATTTCTGTCAATTCATTGCAAGCACATTTTAAGCTTCCTGATATTAAGCTACCAATTTACAGAGGTTCATTTGAAACATGGCTCGAATTTAGAGATACCTATCATTCATTAGTGCACCACAATGCTAACATAAGTCCAATTCAAAAATTTTATTATCTCAAATCCTGTTTAGAGGGTGAACCATTGAAACTAATAAGTTCTGTTGAAGTAAGTGAAAACAATTATAGTGTTGCATGGTCAATGATCAAGGACAGATATGAAAATAAAAAATTGATAGTGCATAACTATATCAAAGGCCTTTTTGACAGTCCAATAGCTGTCAAGGAATCTCATACTGAATTACGCAATTTACATGATAATTTTAGGAAAAATCTAAGATATTTGAAGGTTTTAGGGCTACCAACTGATAGTTGGGATGCACTTCTGGTGTATATGCTTTGTACCAAGTTTGACAATATAACAAAACGAGAGTGGGAATCGTATCGGACACAAGCCGAACTCCCCACAGTAGATGAAATACTAGAATTTCTAAAACGAAAATGTGAATTATTAGAAAAATTAGAAATTAGCAAAGGTGAAACAAAAACTATCGAAAAACAATTTTCTAAATTTCAATTCAATAAATCGAATCGTACCGAAAAAACTAGGTCATTTAATACTACGACAGAAAGAAAAATTACGTGCTATTTCTGTAAGCAAGAGCATTCCATATTTCAATGCGAAGGTTTTCGGGAATTAGACATTCCTGCGAGAATAAATCAAGTAAAAATACTAAAACTATGCACCAATTGTTTCGATCCCAATCATATGAATATCGATTGTAAAAGATCCAATTGTCGTATCTGCAAAAAACGGCATAATTCGCTATTGCATTTGTCTCGATAAGGTGACTCGATCCGCGAGTAGGGCTTACAATGTTGCCGAGATTAACAATTCAGAAGAGAACTCACAGCCTTTACTGAGTAAAGCGGTCATTCGTGTGAATTATTAGAAAAATTAGAAATTAGCAAAGGTGAAACAAAAACTATCGAAAAACAATTTTCTAAATTTCAATTCAATAAATCGAATCGTACCGAAAAAACTAGGTCATTTAATACTACGACAGAAAGAAAAATTACGTGCTATTTCTGTAAGCAAGAGCATTCCATATTTCAATGCGAAGGTTTTCGGGAATTAGACATTCCTGCGAGAATAAATCAAGTAAAAATACTAAAACTATGCACCAATTGTTTCGATCCCAATCATATGAATATCGATTGTAAAAGATCCAATTGTCGTATCTGCAAAAAACGGCATAATTCGCTATTGCATTTGTCTCGATAAGGTGACTCGATCCGCGAGTAGGGCTTACAATGTTGCCGAGATTAACAATTCAGAAGAGAACTCACAGCCTTTACTGAGTACAGCGGTCATTCGTGTTCACGGCAAGAATCGGTTCCTTTATGCTAGAGTACTACTAGACGCAGGTAGTCAAAGTCATTTTATTTCCGAAAGACTGGTGCAACAATTAAAGTTGGATAAAAAACCAGTGAATTATTCGATAGTAGGCGTAGGAGAGTCGAAGGTCCTAGCTGCCCAACACAAGACCGAGGTAAATTTTGGTTCAAGAATCAATAACTATAAAAATAATATGTCTTGTCTTATTATTCCTAAGATAGCACAAAAATTACCAAATACGTCATTTAAGGTTTCTTCACGATCAAGAATTAACGAACTAACTCTAGCGGATCCAAATTACAATTTATCTCAAGATATCGATATGCTTTTGGGAGTTGGTATTTTCTATGACATTTTAATTATGGAACAAAAGAAAATTGAAAACATGCCTATATTACAAAATACACAACTCGGTTGGATTTTTGGAGGCAATATTCCATATGTTAAACCAAATTCGACCAAAACGATTTCATGTGTAACAGTTAACGAGTCTTTGGAAAATGCTCTAACTAAATTTTGGACGGTCGAAGAATGCGATAATGAAAGAGTTCTTACTAAAGACGAAAAATTCTGCGAAGAACATTTTGTGAACAATGTCAAGCGTACCCCAGAGGGTAGATTCATAGTAAATTTTCCATTCAAGGATAATGTAAAAAATTTGGGGCAATCCGACAAAATGGCAGTAAATCGTTTTTATGCGTTAGAGAGACGTCTTAATAAGGATAAACTGCTAAAAAATGATTACTGCGATTTCATTAAGGAATATATAGAGCTAGGTCACATGCGTAAATTAGAGGATTTCAATATAAATACAAATTTTCAAGACGGCTATTTTCTTCCTCATCATGCGGTAGTTAAGAATTCGAGTATCACTACCAGGACCCGAATAGTTTTCGATGCGTCAGCTAAATCTGACAGCGGGATTTCGTTGAACGATGTTCAGTACGTCGGACCTACGTTGCAAGATGATTTATTTTCTATTATATTAAGATTTAGACAATACAAATATGTCTTGAATGGAGATATTTCGAAAATGTATCGCCAAGTTCTAATGGATCCAAGAGAGAGAAAATATTTGAGGATATTTTGGCGAGACAATGATGAGAAACAAATAGAATGCTATGAATTAAACACGGTAACGTATGGAACTTCATCAGCGCCACACCTGGCTGTACGTTGTCTTCAGCAACTAGGCACGGAAAATAAGGATGAATATCCAATCGCGAGTAAGGTAATTTTGAACGACTTTTATATTGATGACCTATTAACGGGCTCAGACAGCTTATCTGAATTACGAGATATTCAGCGAGACGTCGCGGAAATATTAAGAACCGGAGGTTTTCAACTGCGGAAGTGGTTGTGTAATAATAGAGAATTACTAGAAGAAATAAATGTAGACGATAATTTATCTTCAGGTATCCTACATTTGGGTAAAGACGAAAATAATAAAACGCTAGGTATTTATTGGAATGCATTTAATGACAACATACAATATTCAATTAAAACATTTGAATTTCCAATAAATTTATCGAAACGAGTCATCCTGTCCACGACAAGTCAAATCTTCGATCCATTGGGATTAGTTGGTGCTATTATCGTTGTAGCAAAGATGTTTCTGCAACGTTTATGGCAGGAAAAATTAGACTGGGATCAAAAGGTATCGGATCATCTTAGTGTCACTTGGAAGGGTTTCTTTAATGAATTGTTACTATTAAATAATCTCAAAATTCCGAGATATGTCTGTTACGAAAGGTACACTTGTATCGAGTTACACGGATTCGCAGATGCATCCGAAAGGGCATACGGTGCATGCATTTATATTGCTTGTCGAAGGCAAGACGAGTCTTACAATACTCAATTGCTATGTTCTAAATCGAGAGTATGTCCGTTGAAGCAAATAGCGCTACCCCGATTGGAATTATGCGCAGCGGAACTATTAGCAAAATTAATGCGAAAGGTCATAAAGGCGAGTGAAATTACTTTCGATCAATGTTTTTATTGGACGGATTCCACCGTTGTATTAGGTTGGATAAATGGATGCCCGAATCAGTGGAAAACATTTGTCGCTAATCGAGTCTCGAAATTACAGGATCTGTCGAAACCAAATCAATGGTACCACATTGCTGGTAAATTCAATCCAGCGGATTTATTGTCGCGCGGTACAACCGTTTCTCACCTTTTAGATTCTAAGATATGGTGGAATGGTCCACAATTTTTGTCGAATAAAGAAAGAACTGAGTTCGTGCTAAAAATACCGAATCAAGAATTACCGGAAAAACGAATATTAGTTAATCTGTGTCAAAAAACTAATCAATTGGAATTACCATTTAATAAATTTTCAAATTTCAAAAACTACAAAGAACAATAGCCTATTGTCTAAGATTCATTTCGAATATGAAAGGCAAGTCAATGAAGACGAGCGGAATTTTAACCGTCGAAGAGTTGAAAAAGGCTCATGATCTAATAATGAAATTTTCCCAGAAACAATCTTTCCCTGAGGAATATAAATTATTAAAAAGGGGAGAAAAACTCAATACTTCCAGTAAATTGTTGGCTTTGAATCCATTTATTGGAACAGATGGTCTAATTAGAGTAGGAGGCAGGTTATTAAATGCTGATGTAGATTACGCCAAGCAACATCCTATTTTATTGGACACAAGGCATCATGTAACATTACTGTTGCTTCAAGCGGAGCATGTGAGACTGATGCATTGTGGACCGAATCAGCTTCTATATTCGGTAAGAGAACAATATTGGCCGATAGCAGGCCGCAGATTAACGCGATCGGTAGTAAAAAAATGCATAATTTGTCGCAAGGCCCAGCCTATAGGTTGCAAATATTTAATGGGAAATCTTCCTTCAGTAAGGGTTAATAAATACATTCCGTTTACAAATGTTGGACTAGATTATGCCGGACCTATCCTCATCAAAGATAGGAAATTACGAGGCTCAACGTTAATAAAGAGTTACATTTGTTTGTTCATTTGTATGAGTACAAAGTGTGTACACCTAGAGTTGCTTACCGATTTGTCATCTGAAGCATTCTTGTCTATGTTCAGGAGATTCATTGGCAGACGAGGTAGACCATCTCATTTGTTCTCAGATAATGGCACTTCTTTCATCGGAGCTAATAATGAACTTAAAAAATTTATAGAAGCTTCTTCGACTTCGATAGCTGCTGCACATGCGAATGAAAACATAAGCTGGCATTTCATTCCCCCTAGAGCTCCTAATTTCGGAGGTATCTGGGAATCAAATATAAAACAGGTAATATATTACTTGAAAAGAATATTGAAAAATACTAGTTTGACGTATGAAGATATGATGACAGTTTTAATACAAATTGAAGGTATACTTAACTCTCGTCCCCTCTGTCCTTTATCTTCTGATCCTTCCGATTTCAATCCCTTGACTCCATCTCACTTTCTGCTCGGAAAAACAATCTCTTCTATTCCTGAACCTGGATATGTACAATTACCAGATAATCGTCTAGGTCACTATAAGTATCTGCAGAAGATCATTCAAACCTTTTGGCAGCGGTGGTCAGTTGAATATATTTCTGACCTGCAAACAAGAACGAAATGGAGAGAAAACGTCGAAAATCTCCTCCAAGTCGGCAGTTTGGTATTGGTTAAGCAAGAAGATGCACTTACCTACTCCTGGCGTTTGGGCAGAATCATCGAGTTGCATCGTGGAGCTGATAATATCATCAGGGTAGCCACAGTGAAGTGTAGTGATGGTTCGGTCTGTAAAAGAGCTATTTCGAAGATATGTGTTTTACCAGTGTCTGGTATATAAAAAAGATTATACATACTTACCTTTACTTTTATACAAGAATTGTTTATTTGTTGTAAACCTTATATTGAAATAATATTTCAAGGCCGGCGGTATGGAGAAGCCACAACGTGACAACGTCGCTATAGAACGGTGCCCCTGCAGCGGTTCCATAATACCAAACCAAGTCAAGTCAGTCTTAATCATATGACGACAGGCGAAGGTACGCCAATTCAACTAGAGACCGACGAGTCAAGATCGCCGGCCTTCTCTTTTGTACAATTCAATTAAAAAATAAATACAGTCCACTAAAATCGAATATCAATATTCAATACAATCACCAGTATGAGTCCTTTAATTTTTCGCTTCAAATTTTGAATCACCTACCCTAAAAAATTATATCAAAGAAGTCTGATCTGGCCATATACAGAGCCGGCAAGCGAAATGTGAACGAATTTTTTTCCTATTGTTAGTTGGGATTTCATTACTATTTTGTTTATGTTTACATATCTATGGATTTATTGCGCAGTTGTGGACTACAAACGTCAAAAGAATTCCACAGAATACAACTTTTTTATGCCAAATCCTGATTTAGGCAACTAAAAAATCCCAAATATGCTCTTAAGAGTCGTTCAGTTTTCGCTTGCCGCCTCTGTAAATTTATGAATGCAATGCTCAAAAAAAAACATATCTATGGTTATATTGCGCAAGAAACGTCATAATAAATCCTCAGAATATAACTATTTTATGCCAAAGCCTGATTTAGACAACTGAAAAATGGCAAATATGTTCGGTATAGTCGTTCAGTTTTCGCCTGCCGCCACTGTGATTTTATAATCTTTCAAATGAAGTCATATGTTTACTGGTTATTCAAGGTGAGATACGTTAATTAGTTTAAAATTTTTTAATTTTTTTGACTATTGAACTGTGTCTTTTCCATCATTCTCCTTGTCACAAGCACTTTGGAGAATTTTCCAAACAATTCAATACTAAAATGTTCCAATCAAGTGAAACCCTCTTAATGCGGGTTTCCCCATAATACCGATGGTAGAAACTGGGATATTGAGTATTGGGGCACTCTTAAGTGACTTGATAAACGTCGAAACGGTCACCAGTTGCTAAATATATAAATGCTTTTTGAAGTTTAACTCTGGCAGGTAACGTTTTTCTCATATGGGTACCAGTTTTCTGTATTTTAGTATTACTTTTTCTAGTAAATATTAAAATTGTGTTCTGTTTAATCTCGAATGGGGTCTGTCTGTATTTGGATTTTTTTCCTCTACACTAATAAAATTAGTCGAAACACCTTGTTGGCAAGATCTTTAAATTAATTGCCGGGTCCAAATTTTTCTCTTGCGTCGTTTCCTCAGCTTTCCGCAACTTTTAACTTTTGACATATCGGCTACAACCTCTATACCTCGAAGCAGTAGATCAGCCGACCTCATTTCGGCTGTCCAAAGTTACGAATAATTCTTGGTCTCCAGAGAACTCGTAACGTGAAATCTACAATACGAGTGCATTCTCTCTTAAGATGCAACTCGTACAAGCGCACTCTTTCCGGGCGAACTCGTACTGTGAAAACCCGGCCTTAAATTCAATGTTGCTTGGTAAATTTATTGATTGAACTCTTGGTGCGGTTCATCTACCGCAAAAGTCAAAGTTGAAAATGTTAGCGAATTAACTGTTCAATGAATATCTTAGGTATTTTCATTTCAAATATGTGATAACGAACTCGGTAGTGTTTAATAATTCGAAATTTTGGTAAATAAAGAGGTTTTGAATAAAATAATAACCTCATTTGCATATATTAATTAATAATCGGAAATAAACAAGATTTCTGAATTTGTTTCGATGAGTATTTATTTGATTCTGCGAACATGAGTAAACTTTTCTCTAGTATCTCATTTCTAGAATGAAAGGTCACTAGTGAGTTTCTCGAAATGTATCCAGTCAAAAAGCATATATACTTTTCTTTAAATTATTTATTTATTTCTGACCTTAAGACATTACAGGTATTTTTGTTACAAGGCCTAAAATTTCCATATAAACCAGAACTAAATTGACGTATAATCAACTCGGCACATTTTCTTTTTTAATTTGTGTTAGTCACAGTCACCGAAACAGAGTTAAAAGACATTATAGTTTTGCAGATGGGTGAATGCTTTTGTTCTTCTGTAAGTCATTTTGAGCTGATCCTGTGTTCTGATGGGACAGGTTTGACTTTCCCTAACAACTCGTGAATGGGTTTTTGTTTTTGAGTAGTTTTTTCATATTTTACAGGGTGTTTAGAAGATTACTTCCATAATTTTTCGTTAGATTTCTCAGTGCGGCTATCCAAAAATACCCCATGTATGTTATGCGATGATTTGTAGTTTTCGAGTTATGATTTTTTGAGTGTTTTTTAAATGAATTTTGCCAATTAGATTCGAAAAATTCATATCTCCTCATGCAGTATGTACTCTGCAATCCTATCATTCCAAATCGGTTGTCTTGAACATAGCTCCAAAGAGAAAAAATATTCAGCTTCCTGAATTTTCTGCAAGTTAGGTACACAAAAAAAGCTTGAAAGCTTAAACTTCAGGTTTCAGTTGGATTCACTGTAACGAAGCAAAATAATTTCTATCATTATTTGGTTTCGTTCAATTGAAGTTGACGGAAATCGGGAATTTATCTCCGCGCTGAAGATGTACGGCAAATTAGATGCGATTCTCGATATCGCACACGTGGGGCGGAGTCAACTGTTACGGCCACACGTGTCCAAAGGTTTAAAATGCGGGATTTTCCGCTGAATAAGCAGTCGAATTAAACATAACGTCCTGACCACTACTCCAGAAGTACTAGCCGACCAGACCGTCCAGAAGTAGTGCCACCAGAGGGTTCTGCAGGGGCAAGTTCAGTTTAGGTATGATTGTGTTAATTCTTATTTGCTGGCTTTGATATTTATAATGTATTTCTCCTGTTGTATTTTCCCGTCCTTCCGCCGCTCGAATTCGCAGAGGTTGTGTAGTAGCTTCAAACGGCCTGCATGACTTGTGAGAATTCCGAGATGCGAGATGTGTATGCTAGCTTGAAACGGCGCATATATTGTCTTGTATTATCCTCTCTAGTGTACTCGAGTTCCTGGACGTTGTGTAGTAGCTTCAAAAGGCCTGCATGAAGTTCTGAAACTCTGAGTCGACAAGAGGGGGTATGTTAGCTTGAAACGGCACATAAACTGTCTTGTTATGCCCTTCCGCCACCGTCCGAGTTTCTGGGGGTTGTGTAGTAGCTTGAAACGGCCTGCATGACGCCCTGAAATTCTGAACCTTCAAGAGGTTGTATGTTTAGCTTGAAACGGCCCATACACCGTCTTGTTGTACCCTTCTGGCATCATTTGAGCCCCCGGAGGTTGTGTAGTAGCTTGAAAACGGCTGCATGGGAATCCGGAGTTCTGATGTGAAAGAACGCGTATGTTAGCTTGAACGGCCCATATGCAGTCTTGCAAATGCCTCCCTTTATCTCCCCTCACCGTGTGCCGCTCCGGAATATCGAGGTGCATGCCCTAGCTTCAAAAAGGCGTGCATGGGCCTCGTGGTTCAGAGCATTAGGTAGGTGTATGCTAGCTTGAAACGGGCGCATATGCTTTCCCTGGGACCGCACTAGTTTCCTTTCACCGCCTGTCCGTAAACCCTGTTATGGTTAATATATAGCCTTAGATGTAAACCGAGGTATGCCAGTAAATAAGGATGTCATTTTTGGGAATTTTGTTTGTTTAGGAAACTTGCTCATGTTAGAACCTTCGATACCGTACCGTTACTTACCACTGCTTGATTAATTTTCCGCTTGCCACTTTCATTCGACTATCTTTACCGCTTTTTTAATACCGCTTGTATGTATTCTATTGCTATTTCTGAGAGCTCTCACCGCCGATATAATGCTGCATGTTACATCCCGTTCAACCTTCTCACCGCCGCATCAACCTGTTTCCTCACATTGTATTTATGATATCATGGTGTATTTTTGATGACTGCCGTTATTTACCGTTTACGAATAAATATGTTATATAACTGTTGTTTTATTTTCTTAGGAATATTAAGTATTTTTCAGAGTTAGGGAACTTTAAATTAGGTACAAAAACAACTGACCCCTGGACAAACCTCTCTGGCTAGTAGCTCCCGGACCCCATGGGACACCGCCTATGGGTACCCTAGTGTCCTCAACACTTAAAACTAGAGGTGGCGCCCGAGATCTCTACTTCCGAAGGTAAACGATGGGCAACGCAGTTTGGTGGAGACGGGGAGCACGTCACAAAATGGCGCCCGAGCAGGGACCGTTGTTTGAAGACGTTGCAATGACAGGACGAGGAAATGGACCGTTGTTGAGCAGCGACCGTCGTTGGAAGACCGTTATGGGAGACTCATTGTTGGAGGGATGTTGCCGAAATCACCGAGACGTTACCACGACAGGGTGAGAGAGAAGATATCCATGTTGGAGTAAGGAACCCTGTGTGAGAATGCCACCGCAGCTTCGATACAGGACGAGTACAAAAGCCGCAAGCGGAGTGAGTATAAACCATTACCGACCGACCGTATCTTTTACCGACCGACCGTATTTCTTACCGACCGTATGTCCTACCGACCGACCGAACCCTTTACCGCCCGAACCCTTTACCGCGCCGAACCCTTTACCGCCCGAAACCCCATTTACGCCCCATATACCGTATGTTGATAGGTATGACTGATCACCAAACCACTTCGTGATGACCCCAGGAGAGCTTTTCAACCGATTCAAGGAATTGATGGAGAAACTTGAAGAATGTCTAAATGGTGACAGTGGCGAGGACTGCATACCGGAATTATTATGAGGATCGAGAATACTAGTTCGAGGATCCTGTCACACTTCGTATTCCTGATATATTCCGCCAAAGGGGCGTCTGCCTGGGATGGTAAGACGTTTGTCGTGGCTTCACTGGGTACCGGATTTTGTTTTAGTGAGCATGACGTGGAGGGGGTCCAGCCTTCCTGAATGCCTTTTGGATGTGGGGGTATGGATATACGAAGCCACTTGGCAGACCGAAGGGGCAGAATTGACCGACATCGATGGAATATCGAAAACTGTCAAAGTTCTTGGAAGAAGGTTGACACTCGTTTGACCGAATCCGAAACCGTTAGTGGACCGTAAAACTGTAGGGAAGCAGTTACCGTTAGATTATTTTGGAAGAAGGGTCAACGTCAGATGCACGCGACAAGAACACCGACAAACTTCAAGTGCCGAATAGTCCGAATACGATAGTTGCAGCGTCAAACTAATATATGAAAAGGGGACACCGAAACTGTACCGAATACCGTTACAGCGATCTACGTACCAGTTGGATTTACCAGTTGGCAAGGAGGGAACTGGACGTAGAATGGGACAAGTTTCATTTATACCGAAAGGGACCGTCGAGGAAAAGCGAAAAAAAGGTTATTCAGGTTCATCGAGAGTGGTCAGTCTCCGCCGAATCCGCCAGCCCAGCTGATACCGCACAGTTCCGTGGAAACCGAACGTACCGAACCGAACCCAGAAAACTTCCAAACCGTACCGACCGACCGTAAAGTTGCAGGAATTTGTTATTATTATGTCGACATGTGAAGTTTGTTGTTAAAGCCTGAAGGTATCATGTGGTGACAATGTGATGAGCGGGGAAACACCATCTTTCTAGAGCTATCGACGATTTCATGGCTAAGCTGACCCCCAATTTTCCGGACCGTATACCGTATACCGAATAATTCACCAGTAAGCAATGTTTACCCGAAGAGAGAGGAAGACAGATCAAATCAGATTCACGATGAAAGATTTGAAACCGTGGTGGAATGAACTAAATGATCTTTCTTATGTGGAAGCAATGCCGAAAAACCACCGCTGGTCTGAAAAGAGATGCCATTCACGCAGAGCCAGGAGTTCCAGAGTCCAAGTACAGAGCCCATTACCTGTCGGTAGGGAATATGAGTTGTGCTGGCGATGTGGATATCCCGGACATTACCGCCGCAATGGACCGCACCGTTCCGCCTGTTTTGTTCCCGGTGTGGACGAGTGGGAGTTCGCTCCGACCGATGCGAGTGCCGACCAAAAAACCTCCACCAAAAACACCGTCCCAAATCGACCGTCCCGAGGGAGTCCAGTGTGACCTTCGATAGTGACCACGCAGTAGTGACCCAGTGTGGAAAATGGACCCATAAGTGATTGAAGTGAATTTTTCTTTGTAATTTTTTTGTTAATTAGTAAAGTTTTGTTTCAGAACTGTAACTGTAAAGAAAAGAGAAGAAGCTTCCTCTTTTCTACCCGAAGAAGGAGGGGGATGTAACGAAGCAAAATAATTTCTATCATTATTTGGTTTCGTTCAATTGAAGTTGACGGAAATCGGGAATTTTTATCTCCGCGCTGAAGATGTACGGCAAATTAGATAGCGATTTCTCGATATCGCACACGTGGGGCGAGTCAACTGTTACGGCCACACGTGTCCAAAAGGTTTTAAAATGCGGGATTTCCGCTGAATAAAGCAGTCGAATTAAAAAAATAAACAAACGTCCTGACCACTACTCCAGAAGTACTAGCCGACCAGACCGTCCAGAAGTAAGTGCCACAGAGGGTTCTGCAGGGGCAAGTTCAGTTTAGGTATGATTGTGTTAATTCTTATTTGCTGGCTTTGATATTTATAATGTATTTCTCCTGTTGTATTTTCCCGTCCTTCCGCCGCTCGAATTCGCAGAGGTTGTTGTAGTAGCTTCAAACGGCCTGCTGACTGGGAGAATTCCGAGATTGCGAGATGGTTTGTATGAGCTTGAAAACGGCGCATATATTGTTGTTATTATCTCTAGTGTTACTCGAGTTCCGGGACGTTGTGTAGTAGCTTCAAAAGGCCTGCATGAAGTTCTGAAACTCTGAGTCGACAAGAGGGTGTATGTTAGCTTGAAACGGCACATACACTGTCTTGTTATGCCCTTCCGCCACCGTCCGAGTTTCTGGGGTTGTGTAGTAGCTTGAAACGGCTGCATGACGCCCTGAAATTCTGAACCTTCAAGGGTTGTATGTTAGCTTGAAACGGCCCATACACCCGTCTTGTTGTAACCTTCTGGCATCATTTGAGCCCCCGGAGGTTGTGTAGTAGCTTGAAACGGCCTGCATGATATCCCGGAGTTCTGAGTGTGCAAGAACGCGTATGTTAGCTTGAAACGGCCCATATGCAGTCTTGCAAATGCCTCCTTTATCTCCCTCACCGTGTGCCGCTCCGGAATATCGGGTGCATGCCTAGCTTCAAAAGGCGTGCAGGGCTCGTGGTTCAGAGCATAGGGGGTGTATGCTAGCTTGAAACGGCGCATATGCTTTCCCTGGACCGCACTAGTTCCTTCACCGCCGTCCGTAAACCTGTTATGGTTAATATAGCCTGTAGATGTAAACCGAGGTATGCCAGTAAATAAGGATGTCATTTTTGGGAATTTTGTTTGTTAGGAACTTGCTCATGTTAGAACCTTCGCTACCGTACCGTTACTTACCACTGCTTGATTAATTTTCCGCTTGCACTTTCATTCGACTATCTTTACCCGCTTTTTAATACCGCTTGTATGTATTCTATTGCTTATTTTTCTGAGAGCTCTCACCGCCGATAATAATGCTGCATGTTACATCCCGCTTCAACCTTTCACCGCCCGCTCACCTGTTTTCCTCACATTGTATTTATGATATCATGGTGTATTTGATGACTGCCGTTATTTACCGTTTCGAATAAAATATGTTATTATAACTGTGTGTTTATTTTCCTTAGGAATATTTAAGTATTTTTCAGAGTTAGGGAACTTTAAATTAGGTACAAACAACTGACCCCCTGGACATACCTTCTCTGGGCTAGTAGCTCCCGGACCCCATGGGACACCGCCTATGGGTACCCTAGTGTCCTCAACACTTAAAACTAGAGGTGGCGCCCGAGATCTCTACTTCCGAAGGTAAACGATGGCAACGCAGTTTGTGGAGACGGGGAGCACGTCAATCACTAAATTATTAATTTTCGATTCAGAAATAAAAAAAGTTGTTTTTTTATCTTTCAGTTTGAGAACTTTGGGGAGTCCTGAGCTACGAAAGTCATAGAACAAAAAAGGTACTTGAAATGGCTTTTTTGTTGTAATCGGCCTTGGAAAGCGGATAGGCTAAAAATAATTGAAACTTGATTGAATCCGTTTGTCTTATTTTTATAGTGAAAATAGTATTTCGAATTGATTTGTATTGAAATTCTTGTGAAACAACTATTCCTCGTATAATTTTCACAATATTTTTGGTCTCACCACTGATGGAGAATCTAAACATTTGTCAGAATTGCTAGTTCTGAAATTACCTCATTTGCGATTGAAAATACACTTGAAAGTCAGGTTATACCGAAAAATGACTACACAATTCAATAAATTTTTCAGAATCCCTTCCTCCAATTTTAATACATAATCAGCAATGTTCGAAAAAGACGTGTCAATTGTCTGAAGCTACTTTATATTGTTGTTTTATTTTTCTTTCCGCTACTGAGAGTTTTGACCTCCATTCTGTTTTATTGTTATTTCCCTTCACATACACCAGCTCTTTGTGAAATCCCCAGATAAAAACAATCGATAGGATACACCCAATCCATCTTTCTAGGATCGATTTTTGATTTAAGTATTTTACAAAGAGCTGGTATACGCGAAGGGAAGTAACAACGAAATAAACTTGAGGACAAAACTTTGAGGAACGCAAACAAAAATAAAATAAGAATATTCGACACGCCACTATTTAGAAGGCTGTCGATTATGTATTCAAATTGGCGGAACTGATCCTGAAAAATTTTTTGAGTGAATAGGTATTTTGTAGTATTACGACTTTTTCCTATCCCAAAACAGGTAATTTCACAACTTGCAACTCCATCGAATGTTCAGATTTTCCATCAGCGCGCTGATGGACGTTTTTTCGTTATTCCATTCCAAAGTTTAAAGTTCGAGGTTATGATGACCCACCCTGTATGTAACAGCCAGTGGTAGTACAAATCAAAATCTTGATTCATTGTTTTCAATTCTTTCATATTATCTGGGGATGGAACAAAATAAGTGTCATCAGCAAATTTGAAGTATCTCCATCTCAGTTTTAGAAATTTTATACTGTGGACATAGAAAAGGTATTCAATCGGAACCAACACTGCTTTCATTCTCATCACATAGTACCCATTACCCAACGAAATTAATTTCAGCAACATATAAGATTTTTTTATGTTGAAATAACTAAATCAGTGCATTCAAAAGTTAAGGAATTACTAACTCAAAGTTGTGAGTTCTAGTGATCTTTGCATTCGGTGTTTATTAGACAGCTCTTAAGTAAAAAGTGTTTAATTTCAATCACTCACCTAATCATCATTATATTTTGTCAACCCCAAAATATAATCAAGTGCATATATTTTGTCAACAGCAGAAAATAAGCAAGTGTATTATTATGATCCTACTACATAGGACAATTGCAAATCTTCTATTTCAAGGATTCCTCAAGACGGATCGAAATGGGCAAGATATTTTTCATAGTCCTCGAGCTAGGATAAATTATCATGGTCCTTCAAGCCGGATAGTCGATATTTTTTATTATTCAAATACCTCTTAAGTTTTAAATGTAACTAGCGTTGTTGTTGAGAAGAGTTAGGCTGATTATTCTTGGAATTTAACAGTATTATTACAAATTACAGTGGACTGAATATGGTTAACGTTTACATCATAGACAATCTGAATAATCGAGTTCATAAAAAAGTACAAAAATTCATACAATAGTTGCACAAGTCAAATCGAATCAATTTTTCGGTCATCGTATATATTTATGGAAAACACCAGAATGCTTCGTTTAATATTCTTAGTTTTCATTCATCTTCGCAAAAATGTGAACTCTGCATACCTCCGAACAGCTTTGAAATGCAAGTAGGTACCACAAAATAGTTATTTTATTCGAAGGTTCGAATAATTCGATATTTCTCAATTTCATCATTTCTTTATGCACTTAACTCAGCGTTGTTTTTGGCCTTTTATAAATTGTACAGGGTGACTAGAATCGGTGATCCCTGAACTACAACTTTTCAAACCTATCAGCTAAAGAAGTATGAAGGGCACATTACGGTGGTCTTTTTTCGAGAAACGCATTATGCGGTCAACCGCACTGCTCGATGTTTATTTGTTTTCGAGTTATGAGCCAAGATTGACATTTGGACTATTTTAATTGTGGCCATTATCTCTGTTTCTATTTGTGGTATAAACTTGAAACAAAAACATTATACAGATATTTTTCTGATAGGAATCCAGTAGCTTAATCTCATTTTTGCTGAGGGATTTCCTTTCTGATTTATTGCTTACAATTTTTTTTATAAAAACAATAAGATATTTTCACTTCAAAATCATCACCGTATTTTTCTCATTTCAAAAATATATAACAAGTCAAATAACAATTCTATGTCAGTGGCAACGCTAGATGGGGGACAGCAGAATTGCTACCATTTTGTTGAGAATATGGCTTGGTACACAAGGGTCACCACTGACCTAGAAGCGATTCACGATATGTAATATATTTTTGAAACTAGAAAAAAAGTAATTATTTTCAAGTAAAAATAAATTATTGTTCCTATAAAAAACACAAAATTTGATGCAATAATCAGGAAGAAAACCCCTCAGCAAAAATTAGATCGATCAACTTGATCCCTATCAAAAAATTATCTGTATAATGTTTTTGTTTTAAGTTTATACCACAAATTGGTCCAGAAATTATGACCAGAATTGAAAAGGCCCAAATGTCAATTTTGGCTTATAAATCAAAAAGTAATGACGATAGAGCAATGCGGTTGACGGCATAATAAGTTTCTCTAAAAAAGTTGTTCTATTCATTTTTCTCTTTCTCATATTGTTGAAAAGTTGTAGTTCAGGGATCACCAATTTTGGCCACCCTGTATACATACAGTTCACAATAGGTAGAATACAAAAATTGTTACACGTCTGCACAATTTTAGAATTGTACTTAACATATTAACACAGTCTGAAATGTAACACAAATATTTCAATTGTAACACCTCGAACATCACTATCTATGTTCTGTATAGCACAGAACGATTAAATTATTTTATGTCTATTCTTTCATTCCACAAAAGGAATAAATTCAAATCAAAGTACTATCGAGCTGTCAGCTGTCAGATTGACCTAATCGCCAGTTACGCTTAACTACTATGAATTATGGAGAAAATATCCTGCCAGATGTGGCAGATTCGGCTAAAGCAGCCAGTTTGAGTCTGTTACATCATAGAATAAGACATCAGTTGTACGAGAGAACCTACGCACAATTCATCTCTTTGCGCAAGAAGAAGAATGTCTCAGACTATTCAGAAACGGTTTTGTTGGCATAACTTACGACTATTGCAGAAAATGAGTTTTCATCAAGTTCAATAGCAAAGTATTCAATGCTCAAAGAAACTTTTTATGTTGAAAACAATATCGACATTAGCAGATAAGTCCGATTATAACGTGCGTTCAAAAAAATTCGTGGTCAAGTAAGCTGTGGATTCTATTTTTCCTAAGAGTCTATGAGGGGAAAAATAGAATCCACAGCTTACTTGACCACGAATTTTTTTGAACGCACGTTATAACTCATGTTCTGATGAACCAATACAATCCGTGAATTTCCCTTAGTAACGACGTATAGATAAGTGAATATACCCTTTGACGACGTGATATAATCGTTTTGGTGCTTCGTTTTCTGCCATATTGTGGTCATTTCAATAGTAACGATCAAGCTCTATGAAGTGTCAGTGAATTCTTCAAAATGCAGCGCTTTGATTTGAGTTAAAGCGGTGAAATTGATCAAGAAATTGAAAATTTAACACCAGAAAATACCACAAAAATACAAAATTATGTTTGGAAGCAGTTTACGGTGTTTTGTGAACATCGAAATTACAAACTTTGTGCTGGTATTTCGAATGAAGAAGTAGCAGATATTATGAAAGATTGGGCATTCAATATGAAACGTGCAGACGGAAAAGAATATACAGGTTGTCCCGTAATTAGACCGACAAACTTCTAGTGGACATTATATATCGTATTTAAGACAGATTCGACCCAAATCATATAATGCAAAATTGCTTCGTTAAGGAGCTAGTGCCCTTTGAAGATGACGTCCTGTCCACACTTTTTGCCACTTAATCGCAAAACGGAGTCACATAAAGTGCTGAAATTTTACACATCGGCTAATATCAAAAATACGCATCGATTAGATTGAGTGCATTTCTTTCATGTCAAGCACAATCGTATCATTCGGGAGGGGCGAAGGGTATTTTCAGTTGAAACTTTTTTAACTTTCATTATTTCGCGAGATGTACATCATATTCATAAACTATGATGTTTTTTCTTGAAAAAAGATGATCTTGTATAATAACGCCCAGATGCACCATTTTTGAAAAAAATAGATTTGAAATTTCCTTCCTTTCCACTAAGTACTACATGCAAAAATAAATTTTTTCTCAAAAATGCTGCATCTGGGCGTTATCATACAAGAGCATTTTCTCTCAAGAAAAAACATCCGAGTTAATGAATATGATGTAAATCTGGCGAAATAATGAAAGTTAAAAAAGTTTCAACGAAAAATACCCTTCGCCGCCCCCCAAATGATACGATTGTGCTTGACATGAAAGAAATGCACTCAATCTAATCGATGCGTATTTTTTATATTAGCCAATGTGTAAACTTTCAGCACTTTATGTGACTCCGTTTTGCGAATATGTGGCAAAAAGTGTGGAAAGGACGTTATCTTCAAAAGGCACTAGCTCCTTAACGAAGCAATTTTGCATTATAGATTTGGGTCGAATCTGTCTAAAATATGATCTATAATGTCCACTAGAAGTTTGTCGGTCTAATTACGGGACACCCTGTAAAGAAGGTACAATGAAAACCATTTGGAATATTTCTGCTAAACTCTTACATAAAATGTTTCATGAAGAATTCAGCAGAGAAATAAATCCATTCAAAGATATCATTTTCGAAAATGCAAGAAAGGCTCTTGCAGCCAAGAGAAAGAAATTACAAGCAATTCCCGACAGAAAAAAAGAAAGCTCAGCCGCTCATAACGAGGAAGAAATAACCAAAATTATTTCAAGTTTCGATGAAAATACACCAGATTTTATCAAATTTGTGTTGTGGAACTGGCATGGCGTGGTAGTGAAGCAGCTTTCTGCTTAACCGACTATTTCAAAAAGGAGTTCGACAATTACGGTCAAAATACGGGACGTATCGAGTACAATCCGATGTTTTCAAAAACAGCACAATTTGGTGAACGACGCACCACTGATTCTAAATGGTTGGCACCAAATGAAGAGTCTGCGAATCAGTGCCTTGGACGTCTCCTGGAAAAATTGTTGAGCAAAAGAACTCCAAATATCACCACTAATCGTCTTTTTCTTACACCTAACTTTGATTGGCAAAAAAAAGGAAAATGGTACAAGAATTGCCCTGTAGGTATAAATCAATTGAGTAAATGGACACGTACAGCAGCTGTAAGTATCGGAATAGATACGAAAAAACGAAAAATCACGAATCATTCAAATCGCTCCTCTGCTGTGAGTATCTTGTCACACTCAGGAGCAAACTTACAAGAAATTACTAAAATAACAGGCCACTCATCATCTGAATCTCTGAATCCGTATTTGAAGCTTACTGAGGAACACTATAGAAAAATAATTTAAAAAATGAGAAATATATCTAATCCATCCACCTCCAACGTCACCAACAGTACCAACACAACAAATTCCGAAAACAACAATATATCAAATATTTATTATAATAATTGTACTTTCAATGTAAATATGAATCAATAAAAGAATTTGAAATCTTATTCGTAACGAATACCAACGCGTGCATAGACAATATTTTTCGATTATCAGCCTCTTCACTCGACGTATTTCGCGAAATACGTCTCGTGAATCGGTGAACAATCGAATATTGTCTATGCACTTGTGATATTATAACTGATTATGTAACAGGCTTGTGTTAAATATGGACAAATGTTTCAAGGTCACATACACTAGAAAGTCAACTCATATATCATATAGCTATAATATTGCTGAAAAATCTCTAATATAAATCAGCTTTGTGCATCAGCTAGTGAAGCTTTAAGATTTGTTTTTAGATGCAGCAGTGATTTCGGGAATTGGTCGATATTGAGCAATCTCTATTTCGCGCTGGTTTTCAGTAAGTTGGAGTATGCTCACTGCTATTTATGACTGTCATCTGTCGCGATTGGAGCGTATTCATAGGAGATTTTTCAAAACCTTTTTTTTCAAGAGAACAGGACGGTATCCTGAGCGTGGTGTAGACCTTTCTGATGTTATGGAGGAGTTGAGGATATCCCCGTTACTTGATAGACATGAAGAACAATGTGCTAGGTTTGCCTGTGGATTGCTAGCCACAGAATAGAAATAAAAATGTTTTTGGTTGAGTTTCGGGAAGTGAATTTTCAAGTAGGTAATGCATCATGTTGATGTTTTGAATGATTTTTTTTCTCTGCACTGTATTGTTTAAAATAGTTTTATCCTGTAATTGGAATATTCCTGTTGCGTAATACAGAAATGTTGTTATTATAATCGACTTGAGCCACTTAGCGTAGAAAGGGTGTGAGAAATCACACCCAAGCCATCGGCTATCACACTTCTTACTAAGGGGAACATTCGCTCATTCCGGATTGCAGGGGGATTAAGCTCTGAGGTGTTCGTTGAACTTCCTCTCCTGGGTCCTGGGTTGTTCGCCCTTCGTTGTTTGGTCCTGGATTTCTCGGTTGATGTCTTGGTAGTCGATCTTGCTCTTTTTTCCTCCATTGTTGTTCCTGGTGTCCATCGTGACCTACAAACTTCCTTACCGTTCTAGCAGTACTGAGAAGTACTGCTTTTTGCATAACTTTGTGAAGGTTTCATTCAAATATAACTCTTTGATGTTGGACTTAAGACTCTTCGGAATAATTCCTGTTGTTGATATGAGAGTGGGGATGGTTCTGGTACTAGACATTCCCTCTTATCAAGATGTTCAAATTTGAATTATTGTTCGTGTAATATGAATAAGCGTGACACGGCTTGTGACTCTTATGACGATTATAACTAAAACCTTTATAGACATGTCCACTGCATATATGTCATAAGACAATAATGGCCACCGACACTATTTTACATCCAAACCAGCATTACGAACCAATATATTTATTTTTCTGAGAATATTCTACTGATACGAATCTGACGAAATTCAGCTCATTTAGGCGCGTCTAATGCTCAGTTGCAGGAAAGTCCATTAAAATTTAAAGGTCCATTAAACCCTTAATCCTCCATTAGTTCCTTGTCTTAATGGAGGATTAAGAGTTTAATGGACCTTTAAATTTTAATGGACGTTCCTGCAACTGACACTAAGTCTTTATATTGATAAGATCTGTGATTTCGCTGAGATTCAAAAATCAATGAGACGAAGTTTAAGAGAAAGTAACACTAGAGCCAAATATCCGATTCTTACCGTTACATGTAGCATACAGACATGTATTTGTCCCAAATCTGCCGTGAAAGTTTGAAGGTCATAACGAGCTCCTTACGAGAGTTATGGCGAATAGAAATTTATCGGTTCACAATGCACAGACAAAATATACTTCGTGAAAATTTTCTGATGGCATATTCTACAAAACATTTTGCAGGAGCTTGCACATAATTATTCTACTTCAGAATGCTAAGTTTCGAAATGATCGGATGTTTCGTTTCGGAGATATCAGGAAAATATTGAAAATTTCAAATACATAACAAATACTCCGAAATTACTGAACTGATTTGATTTGATTTGATTTGATTCGGAACCCTTACTAACTCTCAAAATTTCTTAACCCTTAATCAATCCTTTCGACACATATCATGTTAACGGCCGGACATACTTTTCATTGATCACGGATTCTTCAGCAGTGATTCCAGTCGTTTGAGAGCATTTCTGGTCCAAAATTTGAAAAAATACAGTCATAATAATAGCACGCTAGCGCAAAATAAGGTTCTTCCAAATGAAAAGAGCTTCTTCTCGGAGCTGTTTATAATTTCATTCATTAGTTTGTATATTTTTTTGTTAAGTTATGTTTGGCTAACATTGACTGTTGTGGTTTCTGTAGATATTCAATTTATTTGTTCTTTCCACAAAGTCATGTATCACATCCAATTTCACATTCTCGAATAGTGTAGTATTAACTGCAGCTCTTTCAACGTGCGGGTCGAGCAAACTGCATCTATATTAAACTTATCTCTTGGGATGAGGGCTTCATATCCCAAAATTTCTTATGAAATAGGCATTTTTTTGTGTTCAAGTGTCATCTCTATAAACAATCATTTTTTAAAATGAAGAGCAATATTTCGCTGAGTGTATTCTTTACACAATTGTTTCGTCGAATTGTTTTCGACTCCGCCAGTTAAGTACAGTATCGATTACCTTAAATCCAAAAGAGACCACATAGAGGTTCGTGAGAAAAATAATCGGGAAATTCCAGAAATTCATTCAAAAATTTTCAATGACGAGAATTTCTGGTGGTCTGTTCGGACGTTGAGTAAAGTTTGTTTTTTCTGTTTATTAACCTTTTGCTTCTAGAAGGTTCAGATTATGGGACTTGTTCTCGACATTAAGTATTTTGAAAACGTCGTTAAAATATCTGATTTATAGCAGGTGATAAGCATGTGAGTTCTGTTGGTGGTATAGGACTCAATCTTTCTGGTTGAGTAATATTCCGGATACTGTGAGCACGAACCGTAAATCGACCAATAAACATACACTCGGAAGATTTCTTTTATCGGATATAGTCAAATTTTGATTTTTCTTTAAACATAACGGAAACAATCAACTTTGAATATATCATATAAAACAGCAAATTCTTCAAGCACTTCATTAAAAAATAATAAAGATGAGGTTATCAGAACAAGAAACCTGGATCGTATAGGTTTATAAGCAGTTCATACCTATGTCTGACTTATATAATTTTTATTGAATCTGCTTTTTTTCATAGGTTGTCAGTTGTATATTTTTTAGCATGATGAAGCAGAGGGGAGTTTGCGAATCTTTGCTGAATATATTTCAATAGTATTTGAGACTCCTTTTCGCACAAAATATCGTTATTGTTGATAACCATGGTGGACACGAATATTTGAAGTTCTATAATGTATTTTGATGATTTAACTCCCACAGAAAATATCTTTACAGAGAATTTATATGAGATATAATGCAGATATTCAGAATGAACTTTCTAGTCATGCCAACATCATGAAAATGGTGAAATGAAACAATCATCCAAATTATTTTAGAATTTTCTTCATACACTGATATAGATTCAAGTGCAAAACTTCCTGAAAAACTCTTGAATTAGTGAATTTAAATCTGTTTGCCTTTGGATTCAAAAACTTTACGGACACAATTGTAGCTGGGGCCAACGTCTGCGCATGTCTTGATTGGTGGCAGGTTCTTAATACATTCCCGCAGGAATGTTTTATCAGCTTCCTCTAAAGGTTGTCTTTCGGCTATTTTTGTCATGTACTTTTCAACATCTATAACTCCTTCGCTGCTCATTGTTCCTGTTTGTTCATGCCAGCATTTGAATAAGCACAACATCTTTTCGGCAGGTTTGGCAGAGTCCGCACGCAAGGTTTTCCAGTCTGCCTCGTCAATGTTTAGTTGGACTTCGCATGGTGATCTATCTCTCGCCTGAAAATTCGGAAAATCTTAGAACACGGATTTGAAATGATATTATAGAAAGCTTTCAAATTATTTCTGATATTGAATATGAATAATTTAGTTTTATCGAAGCAAAATATTGAATCATATACAGTTCACGGGGTATTTCACGACTTATTGGACACACAAAAAATATTATTACTGGATGTCTGTATTTGAACTCTAGAGTTGGGCACCTGTTTCCTGGACACTCGCGTCTCATATCTTCCTCGCATAGCTTTTACCCTCTCACCCTCCAATCGAATTACTTGAAGCAGACTTATTGCTATTAACAACAAATGCAGGTGATTTGTCAGTGATCGAAGTGTGTCCTGGGTGAGTCCTGTTCCTGCATCTAGGATGCAGATTTTCAATCTGCATAAGTTTTCAACACCTCTATGAAATTTCATTAAAATTGTTACAAATGAGTCTGGGACAATAACTCATAACTGCTATTAATTTTCAACGATTTTTCGACTACGCAAATTTGGGCTGATAAAATATGTTTTATGAAACTTATAGTCTAAGATCCCGATATAAAACGACCTTCACCGAGATGCTCATTCGATGAAACGTATTTCATATTTAATTTGATATGTCAATAAATATAATCCATATGGGTTGACTAGCAAATTTCATTCCAGAGTATGTTTAATTAATAATTAAAAAAAAATTTTTAAACATTTCACCGGTATGATTATTAGATAAATTCTATACCAATCGAAAGTATGAAGGCCATAAAATATGCAAAGGTTAGGTTGCCTGTTTTCCGGTCACAACTATCGGGTTGCCAGGTATATACAGGTAAATCTGTAGTAGCATTTTGCAACGGTCTGTTTATTGAATGAAGTTTTAATGAAATTAAAGATTGTTTTATTCTGAACACGGTGGTATAGGGTTGCCTGCGAAAAATCATTCCAGAATTACGGTTGTCGAATTTTAAAAAGTAAAATATTGCTCCGAGTGAATGTGTGCGACTGAGAGGTCCCAACCGACCATCCCATGCGATAGAAGAGGACACAGCATAGCAGCTGTTTAAAGTCCGCCCATTTAAAGAAAGAGAGTGCGCATGCTATTTGGGCTTGGAAAAGAAAAGGATAGCGATAGACTCGCATATACTATGCATTTTGGAGTAGTTCGTTATTTAAATAGAGAAATAGTTATTTATTTTTTTTTAATCAATTAATTATTTATATGTATGTTTTTTATGTGACACTAAAGTATATATACATCTTCAGTAAAAAAGAAGATTATAATGATACATATACAGGGTGTCCCGTAATTAGACCGACAAACTTCTAGGGGACATTAAAGATCGTATTTTAGACAGATTCGACCCAAATCATATAATGCAAAATTGCTTCGTTAAGGAGCTAGTGCCCTTTGAAGATGACGTCCTGTCCACAATTTTTGCCACATATTCGCAAAACGGAGTCACATAAAGTGCTGAAAGTTTACACATTGACTAATATCAAGAAAACGCATCGATTAGATTGAGTGCATTTCTTTCATGTCAAACACAATCGTATATTTGGGGGGGGGCGAAGGGTATTTTTAGTTGAAACTTTTTTAACTTTTATTATTTCGCAAGATTTACATCTTATTCATTAATTCTGATGTTTTTCTTGAAAAAAAAGCCTAACCATTATCAAGTGAAAATAAATTAAAAATAAGAGTGAACATTGAGTACTTAGTGGAAAGAGAAAGAAATTCAAATCTATCTTTTTCAGAAATGGTGCATCTGGGCGTTATTATACAAGAGCATCTCTTTTCAAGAAAAACATCAGAGATTAGGGATATGATGTAAATCTCGCGAAATAATGAAAGTTATAAAAGTTTCAACTGAAAATACCCTTCAACCATTTCAGTTTTGGATTTCAAAACCTTTGCTAATGTTGATTTTGAAGTTTTTAACATCTCTCCGGAACATGAAAAAGAGCAGGGGGCAATGGTGCTAGTGGAAAAGTCAAGCAAAATTCGAGATTATTTTTTTTTGTTCAGGCTTATTGCCTAAAGTCGCCCAAATACATCTCGTTCCATATTCAATAATACTTTCTTTGTCTTTGGTACTCAAGACTTTAGTCATACATTGAGAAGCAAAATTGCAGATTTTGTTTCGTTTTATTGGTTTATCGAATCTTGCAGGAGTATTATTATAGGAGTAACAGCTGCTACGCTGTGTCCTCTTCTATCGCATGGGATGGTCGGTTGGGACCTCTCACTCGGAGCAATATTTTACTTTTTAAAATTCGACAACCGCAATTCTGGACTGATTTTTCGCAGGCAACCCTATACCACCGTATTCAGAATAAAATTATCTTTGATTTCATTCAAATTTCATTCAATAAACAGACCGTTGCAAAATGCTAGTACAGATTTACCTGTTTGTACCCGATAGTTGTGACCGGAAAAAAAAACAGGCAACCTAACGTTTGCATATTCTATGGGCTTCATACTTTCGATTGGTATGGAATTTTTCTAATAATTATGCCGGCGAAATGTTTTTTTTTGGCTTTTCGATGTTGAGTTTTTTTTATGACGAAGAACAGTTTTTTTTCAGAATGACACTCTCACTATGTAGAAGACACTTCATATTAACAACTAGAAACTGCAACACCCAGAGGGAGCTGTTCAAAATTTCAATTCTAAAATTTTTTTAAGGGATGCTAGTAGGTCATAACTCATATTTTAAGCTAACTCTGGCAGCACTTCGAATTAAAGACTTAAGGTGACCTAGTGACTTGAAAGTGCGATATGCAACCATATTGCCTACGGTTCGTTGTACGCTCAATATCAAACTGAGGTTCACGGCTTTCTCACGTCTTCTAACCGTTCTCGACCATCATGTGCACCCGAGTGTGCACCCAAGAAAAAAAGAGATTCATTAGAAAAGACCACCTGATGTCATTTTGCATTTCAATGTTGGAGTTCTCTGTAGAACTGTTATCGTTGCGGGCGATGCTGAACCATCAGAGGATTCAGAGGTAATACAAGATGGAGCCCAAAAGACCTTATTCGGCAATGAACCCTTCCTACAGGATGGCCTCGTTCTACTAACCGCTTATCAGCCAAAGATCGAGTTGTCGTAAATTGGTCTTAGAATTCGATCTTGAACGTACACGTACTCTAGGCATTTTAATAACCACTAAACATCGACTTTGTTTCTTCTCAAAGAGCTGGTTTGTTGTAAAATTAAGAAAAAATTGCAAAAAACGACTACAATATTCAAATAACAGAAATGTTTTCATGAAAAAACCATTTTTTCTGAATTTCAATAATTTACTTAATGAAAAACTCCATAAGTGTGTTAGGCAGAATTGATAAGGAAAACGAGACACACTTATTGCAATAATGATATACTCAGACAATCGATTTCGGCTCTAGGCCATCATCAGGTCAGCTGAAATAGGACATAGATGACAAAAATAAATATAAACGATGATACAGTATGTACAATTCACTTACTTTCTCAACAATAATTATATTTGATATGAATAAAAATAAAATAAAATAAGTAAGGTTTGGACAGGTGTATCATAAACTCACCGTCAATGAAATATGTACTTTCTAGAAACATTTTTATGATTTATATTGTAACTAGCTTTCACCCGCGACTTCGTCCGCACTAACTTAATTAGTTTTCTGCCTACTGCCTACGCCC
Source organism: Propylea japonica (assembly GCA_013421045.1). Lineage (NCBI taxonomy): Eukaryota > Metazoa > Arthropoda > Insecta > Coleoptera > Coccinellidae > Propylea > Propylea japonica. The sequence goes on along the minus strand of CM024242.1, from coordinate 41,671,642 downwards.
TAACTACGATAGCATGAATATTAATAGCCCATATCCTTTTCTAGGTTAGTATCTATCACCTAACTGAATTTCATCAAAATCCGTTCAGCCGTTTAGGCATGATAGAGCAAAACTCCCAGCAAAAACCATAAAAAAATCACTAACTCAATTCAGTTTTCTGCCTACTTACTCCCCCTAAGTACGATGACGTGATCATTTTGATCTTATATCCGTTTTTAGGTAACCATCTATTACCTTACTAAATTTCATCAAAATCTGTTCAGCCGTTTAGAAGTGAGAGAGCAAAAGTCTCAACAAAATGACTAAAAATCACTAACTCAATTTAGTTATCTGGTTACTGCCTACCCCCTAAGAACGATGGCGTGATTATTTATAGCCTATGACCATTTCTAGGTTATCATCTATCACCATACCAAATTTCATCAAAATCTGTTCAGCCGTTTAGACGTGAAAGAGCAAAAGTCCCAACAAAAACGACTAAAAATCACAAACTCAATTTAGTTATCTGCCTATTGCCTACCCCCTTAGAACGACGGCGTGATTATTTATAGCCTATGACCATTTCTAGGTTATCATCTATCACCATACCAAATTTCATCAAAATCCGTTCAGCCGTTTAGACGTGAAAGAGCAAAAGTCCCAATAAAAACGACTAAAAATCAGTAACTCAATTTAGTTATCTGCCTACTGCCTACCCCCTAAGAACGATGGAGTGATTATTTATAGCCTATGACCATTTCTAGGTTATCATCTATCACCATACCAAATTTCATCAAAATCTGTTCAGCCGTTTAGACGTGAAAGAGCAAAAGTCCCAACAAAAACGACTGAAAATCACTAACTCAATTTAGTTATCTGCCTACTGCCTACCCCCTAAAAACGATGGCGAGATTATTTACAGCCTATGACCATTTCTAGGTTATCATCTATCACCATACCAAATTTCATCAAAATCCGTTCAGCCGTTTAGGCGTGAAAGAGTAACAGACAGACAGACAGACAGACAGACATAGTTACTTTCGCATTTATAATATTAGTATGGATGACCATTTCTAGGTTATCATCTATCACCATACCAAATTTCATCAAAATCTGTTCAGCCGTTTAGACGTGAAAGAGCAAAAGTCCCAACAAAAACGACTAAAAATCAGTAACTCAATTTAGTTATCTGCCCACTGCCTACCCCCTAGGAACGATGGCGTGATTATTTATAGCCTATGACCATTTCTAGGTTATCATCTATCACCATACCAAATTTCATCAAAATCTGTTCAGCCGTTTAGACGTGAAAGAGCAAAAGTCCCAACAAAAACGACTGAAAATCACTAACTCAATTTAGTTATCTGCCTACTGCGTACCCCCTAAGAACGATGCCGTGATTATTTATAGCCTATGACCATTTCTAGGTTATCATCTACCACCATACCAAATTTCATCAAAATCTGTTCAGCCGTTTAGACGTGAAAGAGCAAAAGTCCCAACAAAAACGACTAAAAATCACTAACTCAATTTAGTTATCTGCCTACTGCCTACCCCTTCAAAACGATGGCGTGATTATTTATAGCCTATGACCATTTCTAGGTTATCCTCTATCACCATACCAAATTTCATGAAAATCCGTTCAGCCGTTTAGGCATGAAAGAGTAACAGACAGACAGAGTTACTTTCGCATTTATAATATTAGTATGGATGACCATTTCTAGGTTATCATCTATCACCATACCAAATTTCATCAAAATCTGTTCAGCTGTTTAGACGTGAAAGAGCAAAAGTCCCAACAAAAACGACTAAAAATCACTAACTCAATTTAGTTATCTGCCTATTGCCTACCCCCCTAGAACGACGTCGTGATTATTCATAGCCTATGACCATTTCTAGGTTATCATCTATCACCATACCAAATTTCATCAAAATCTGTTCAGCCGTTTAGACGTGAATAAGCAAAAGTCCCAATAAAAACGACTAAAAATCAGTAACTCAATTTAGTTATCTGCCTACTGCCTACCCCTAAGAACGATGGCGTGATTATTTATAGCCTATGACCATTTCTAGGTTATCATCTATCACCATACCAAATTTCATCAAAATCTGTTCAGCCGTTTAGACGTGAAAGAGCGAAAGTCCCAACAAAAACGACTGAAAATCACTAACTCAATTTAGTTATCTGCCTACTGCCTACCCCCTAAGAACGATGGCGTGATTATTTATAGCCTTTGACCATTTCTAGTTTATCATCTATCACCATACCAAATTTCATCAAAATCTGTTCAGCCGTTTAGACGTGAAAGAGCAAAAGTCCCAACAAAAACGACTAAAAATCACTAACTCAATTTAGTTATCTGCCTACTGCCTACCCCCTAAAAACGATGGCGTGATTATTTATAGCCCATGACCATTTCTAGGTTATCATCTATCACCATACCAAATTTCATCAAAATCCGTTTAGCCGTTAAGGCGTGAAAGAGCAAAAGTCCCAACAAAACCGACTGAAAATCACTAACTCAATTTAGTTATCTGCCTACTGCCTACCCCCTAAGAACGATGGCGTGATTATTTATAGCCTATGACCATTTCTAGGTTATCATCTATCACCATACCAAATTTCATCAAAATTTTTCAGCCGTTTAGACGTGAAAGAGCAAAAGTCCCAACAAAAACGACTAAAAATCACTAACTCAATTTAGTTATCTGCCTACTGCCTACCCCCTAAAAACGATGGCGTGATTATTTATAGCCTATGACCATTTCTAGGTTATCATCTATCACCATACCAAATTTCATCAAAATCCGTTCAGCCGTTTAGGCGTGAAAGAGTAACAGACAGACAGACAGACAGACAGAGTTACTTTCGCATTTATAATATTAGTATGGATAATATTTTTCCTCTGAGATATATTTAAAAGATGTTAAAATTATTCAAGTTAATATGCGTCGGCTTAATTCTCAGAATGCGTAACTCCAAATCCTATTACTTTTCAGGAAACGTGAAAAACTGATTTTTTCATATTTCACCGAGTGTATGCAAATAATTTTATGTTACTACTTAGGTATGACCGAAAAAACATTAAATCATCGGATTTATTTTCAAAATTCTCAGTTTTGATTGATTCTGAACGAAAAAAAGGAGTTAGGCATTTTTCCCAATCAAGTTTGATCAACATTTTGGAGATACGGTGTTTTCTTCAGGTGGAATTAAAGTAAACTCAATTAGAGAAAAAAAACTTTATTTTTATTAACCAGTTGAATTCCAATATTGAATCAATAAACTTCATATTTATGAAATAATTAAATTCAATAATGAGGTATATTATCGTAAAAATCATGGTAATCACGTTCTAAGATTTTTTTTAGTATCTGAAGGTGATTGAATTTTTCGGCTTGTATTTTGATCCTAGTTTTGTGCAATTGGGCAGTTCACAAAATTTTATTGGCACAAGATTACTGATATTCAGTCGTATCGGCAATGGTTGCCAATCTTCAGTATGACGAAGCTTAAAAGAAATGCCATTTTTCGAATATTTCAGCGCCTTCAGATCATTCACTACGGGTGCTCCGGCAATAGCTTTACCTGGTCTTATAGATTTGACTGACTGTAAGTTGTCATATTTTTTGAAAAAATCGTGAGTGAGATATTCAACGTGATAAGGACTCTCATGACAAGCAGTTTTGCAAATATTTACGTAATCTGCAGGAATGTTAATCTTTTTATTTCGAATTTGTCGCTCAATAGTTAAATGCATACTATCGACTTCCATCTGTGTGTGACCTTTCTGCAAATACTTTTGTATTACAGTTATACCAGTCTCTAAGGCAAAGTTCAATAGACCATTCGCTAGGGTACTGTTTCGATTTTGGTACCCACAACCGTCACTCCATAATATAATTTGAATTTCCCCAGAGTTCCTGTCTTTTAAATTATACATTTCAACGTGATCATTCAGAAAATGAACAATAACACTAGTGAACTCGTTACTTGTTAACCCACCCTCAGATTCGTTCCACAAGTAGCAAAAACCTTTTTGGCGTTTGATATCATAAACTGTGAAGTTATGTACAATGAGTTTTGTTTTGTAATATAGTGCAGAAACAGTTGATTTCGGACAAAGAAGAACTGATTGAAGATCCATGGTGAAAACGTCATTCTGTGATGATTTGTCGTAATTTTTTTCAGCTCTTGCCTCATCTTTAAATTTGATGTGTTCATTATAATTATTTTCTGAGATATTTCCTGTTTGAAATGATACACAGATATCGCAAAGATCTTTCTTCGGTCTATATAAAGATAGTTTATTCCTGTCAAATTGTTTATGAAAAGTGGCTATCGAAACGGCTTTTATGTTCTGATTCTTGCAGAAATCAGATTTGTAGAATTTGTACAACTGACTTTTACAGGTCCAGATCGGTTCCAAGTAGAGCTTCGAGGTTGTGGCTCTACAATAATGTGACTCCATTTTTGGCAAAGAATCGAAAAATATTTGAATCTGCTTCACGTCGTTACCGGTTTCAGCCTTCTGTTGCTTTTGCAGAGGTTCCTTGATACCGCCCTTGGCCCACTTTTTCACAACCCATTCTTTTACTCCGAGGGTGTTCAGAAACATTATCTTACAAACCCTTATTCTGGGGGAACCTAAAAAGAATGTATTCGAGAACGTTCTTCTCGACACTTCATTTACGCTCCGTTTTCTGGATTTTTCCTGTACACATACATGATTTCTCACAAACATCTTTTTTTCAGACCATGTACATTTCCAGAAGTCTTCGAAAATTTTTTTCCTCTCATGCTCATTAACTCTAGAGCACATTATGGCAGATTTTTCATTTCTACTCAACTTACAGTTGCAACTCCCTTTCATGGATCTCGGCTCTTTCAGTAAATCGTACCTCCTTTTTCCATTCTCCTTTTTCTTTCTTCTATAAGATTTCCCTTTTTCTCTATTCAAACTATTTTTATTCTTATCCCAGGTATTCTTATCTATATCATGTTTTAAAGACCGTTTTTTCCTACATATATCCTGAGCGTCATCCACATTTATTATATCACTCAGTATATTCGAAATATTTTCAGGCGATTCAGAACAATCAGAATCTTCCGATTCAAGCTGAAAATCTGGATCATCGTTGCTTTCACCTGACTTAATGCTTTCGTAACATGTTACATCATTTCTGTCTTCGAGGGTATTGTTATTATCGATGCCAGTCTCCATGTTTCTATCAATTGTACTGCTATCGAGTTCAATAAAAATTGGAGGTTCTTCAGAGGTGGGAAATGAGGAGGTATCCACAGTAGTTGTTTCAGAGAATAGTTCTTGGAGGTCGTTATCGAATTGTCCTGAACAAATAAAAACGTTTCAAAAAATCTAATAATTGAAATCTTTTCAAATATAATAAAAGTTTGATGATCAGAATAATTTCACATTAGTACATTGAAAATTAACAGTAACAAAAATTTTTCCACTTCTGCAAATAATATTTCTGACTCTTGTATAACTGTAGGAAGATCTGAATCGTTGTAAATTTCACATTCTCCGATGCTACTACTTTGAGCATTTTTCAAAGCCTCAAAGATTTTATCCACACGGCGAGACATCTTCTATAAAAAAAAAATTGATCCTTTCAGGTATATTTGGAAAAATGCGTAATTCCAGTTCTCTGAATATGATAAATACTGAACTGTATTGTTGGAAAAACCCGTATCTCCAAAACTAATAATTACGACGGATTTGAACATTATCCAACAATTACTGTAACATGAAAATAATGTTTCGGATAACTAAATGCATTACTTACCCAATAAAAATATCAATATGAATGGAATCACTTCAAACAAATATATGTTTCAATGAATTCGGAGATCACACACGTGCGATGTACACAATAACATAGGATTATAGGAGTTACGCACTTTGCTATTGCTGTATTGATTGGGGTGGAATTACGGGGTTTTCTTTTTCGCAGATACTTAATGAAACAGTAGACTTTTGGAGATGAGAAGTATTCCAGCACATGCGCGCTATTCATATCTATCGAATGGCATCATAATCTTATTTTCACCCAAATGTGGAGTTACGCACTTTGCGAATTAAGCCGACGTATGGTTATATTCTATGGAAATATCATCGATTATTTTCAATCGAGACATATTGTGTTTTCTTGATAGTACCTATGTGTCAGTTGTTTTCAGATATATAAGAAAGTGTGTACAAGGGTTGGTGGATAAGAAGTCTACATAGTAAGTGGGTGAATCATTTTGAAGAGATTGTGTGTTGGAAAATCTTGTATTTCGTTGAGGAGATGTTCGTCGTTTCTATTCTTCAGAACTTCTAGTTGTTCCAATAATGCTAGCTTATGAAAGTCGTTGTGTAGATGAAGCAAAGTCAGATTATCGAGTGATGTAGAATGTTTGCTTTCAATAAGATGATTTCCCATGGCGGAAGTGGGCCTATTTTTAATGTGCTCGTTAAATCTGATCTTTCAAGCTCTGGTGGTCATACCGATATAGAAGGCTTGACAGTTACTGCAGACAATCTTATATATACCACTTTTCTGGTTAAGGTCTGTTTTGGGTTTGTTATTGACGAGCACCCTTTCCAGTGTCCCATGTGAAACATTGACAAGGTTTAGATTGAAATTTTTAAGCAGAGATTGTAGTTTGCTGTTCAGGTCGGAGAAGTAGGGGATGGTTACGTAAGTTGTCTTGACAGTGATATGTGGGTAAATTTTCTTGAGTGATTTTCTTCTAATTACAGATATCATCGACAAACTGTTTTGAATAGTGGTTATTCGTTGCTGTCTGGTAGATGTTATTTAGTTCTATTTGATAGTTCATTTCAGAAAGTGGGATGTTGATTAGACGGTTTACAATAAAGTGAAAAGCTGTTTTTTTGGTTTTAGAAGAATGGTATGAGTATTTGTGGATAACTACATCGGTCTGTGTGGGCTTTCTATAGATGTTAAACTCGAACGTGTTATCAGGTCTTACCGCGGGTTTCACAAACGCTTGATTGGCAATCAAATCGTTGATTTTCAATTGAGTCGATGGTTTACGTCAAAAATGAACTGAAAATTGCACAGAAATGATGACATTTCAATAATCAAGCTGATTGGAGTTTTGTGAAACCCGGCTTAAGGGTTATATTTAGATCTGAAAAATTGATTTTATTATTGTTTGAAATTTCTATGGTGAATTTGATTTTTGATATTGAATTGATATACGCCAACAAGGACTCTAACTCCTGGATGATGCCGCGCCATACGCAGAAAACGTCGTCGATGTATCTCTTCCACAGAACTATCTTTTGAAACAAAGTGTGTGAACTAATTTGTGATTCCAAATGATCCACAAAAATATCAGCCCAAAGACCACTTAGCGGCAAACCCATGGCCAAACCGTCAGACATAGTATAAACATTTACTTTGAACCAGCTCTGAGTTTTGCTGTTTCTTCATCAGTTAGTAGTATACAGAGTGTTTCTTTCTTGAATGATTCTATAACATAAAGTTTCTATGAAAAAACTATTCCAATGCATAAATATTCAGGAAATTGGTCTCGTTTTTAACCTTCTCTAATTTCGTATGCAAGGGATTGAGCTAACTTTATCTGTGTCTAGAGGATTTAGGAAGTAATCAAAAAATTTCGTAATATTCTTAGATGAAATTGCAACTCAAGATACGATTCTCACTTCAAATTATGTGTTGATTATGAAACTAATTTCGAATTTTGATAAAAAGCATTGGCGTACCATTTTTTCACTGAATTAATTCGGACTGTACGGACGCTAATGGCGAAAATAAAAATTTTTGAATCAATGACCCATAGTTTATAGGAACTGTATGTCATGAAATTATCTAGGGATGAATATCCTGAATTTAAGGCCTCTCTTTCTGAAAGACTGTATATTCTTGGAGCATAAAAATATGATTTTTTCATTCAATGTTTTCGTCAATAAAAACGAAATTGTCCCGTATATTTCAGCTAAATTTCCCCGAGTATACACTGAATGAAAATAATACGTCATAGTTTCATTTCTAGTTCCTATCAATGAAAAGCGGAAATAATGACAGAGATCAAAATTGTCAACATTGAGCACAGTTTCCCCCAAATATTATAACGTCTCAACTCGCGTCTCAATGAGCCATTCATTTTGTTTATTTTAAGGATTAAAAATTGTTCAGGTGTATCAGAAATTTTGCAAGCCCTATAGTTGATTTCGATGCGAAACCAGATTTTTACGTATTGAGTGAACTCAATGCGACAGATATGGAAGATGATGTGTATTGATTTTCTCGAAAATATTGTGGAATAATTCCGCAACTCTCGAATGCTTTTCGAACGCTGTTGGAAAACTAGAAATTTTCGCTAAGGAAAAGGTTTCGAATTTTTTATTTATTTCAATAAACTTAATTTCGCGAGAAAAAAAAATCCTTGTAACTAACAAATGATTTCGCTCTTAAAACTAGTGTTTTTAAATTTTTATGTTATTCCATAAAAAATTATTTGATGAAAAGAAATTCTGATCAAACTCCGAATCCTGAAAATAAAGAATCAATGAAAAATATGTACAGGGTATCCCATTTTGGGCACTTTTACGGCATATCTCCGTTATTTTTAACGTTAGCGGGATGCGGTTTTCGCGACAGTGTACTACTTTTTTATGAAACTAAAGATGGCGCAATCAGTTTTTGCATAGCCCTCTTAGTTTTTGCTATACAGGGCTGAAATGAAAAGTATCACTTTTTAATCACCTCCCGTATCTCAGTTGTGCTTAAACTTTGAGAAATGGTTGAAACGTATTCCTATAGATTTTTTTTCCGTAGAATCCAGTGGCGTAGTCAATTTTTCAATTAAACTTTCCGTTTTTGAGTTATTGAGCAAACATATGTTTTTTTAAATTGGACACCCTGTATATTATTTTTTATTCTTATTAAGCACAATCTCAGCTCTTCAAAAACATATTATTTTATGCATTTATTTTCAAAACCAAGCTCAGAATTCAAGATTTTGTAATTCAATTGTCAATAACTAAGTAGTAAGCTCCATGACTGTTTATTAAAAACAAAACAAAAATGTCAAAGCTTTGTCGGTTGGTTTAAAAGTTTACAGTTCTCTCAGTTTTCTTATTTATTATATTATATTAATGATTCAGTTTTAAGTTTTTCTAATTACGGCTGCTTACGAAAATAACGAAAAATATAACATACTTGTTTGTGATCTAGATATTATGTTAACATTATTTTCGATTTCTTACGAAATCGTGACATTTATTTTTTGTTTTTAATAAACAGTCATAGCCTACCACTTAGTTATTGGCAATTGAATTACAAAATCTTGAATTTTGAGCTTGGTTTTGAAAATAAATGAATAAATAATATGTTTTTGGAAAGCTGAGATTGTGCTCAATAAGAATGAAAAATAATATACAGGGTGTCCAATTTAAAAAAACATATGTTTGCTCAATAACTCAAAAACGGAACGTTTAATTGAAAAACTGACTACGCCACTGGATTCTACGGAAAAAAATTTATAGGTATACGTTTCAACCATCTCTCCAAGTTTAAGCACAACTGAGATACGGGGGGTGATTAAAAAGTGATACTTTTCATTTCAGCCCTGTATAGCAAAAACTAAGAGGGCTATGCAAAAACTGATTGCGCCATCTTTAGTTTCACAAAAAAGTAGCACACTGTCGCGAAAACCGCATCTCGCTAACGTTAAAAATAACGGAGATATCCCGTAAAAGTGCCCAAAATGGGATACCCTGTACTCACAACAGCGATCACTACTAAACAGAAAAATACGACTGCCTTCAACATTGTTGTCTCCTGTTGTAGACACCGAAACTGAACTGCTGAATTTTCGGACAAAATTCCTTTTATTCTAAACACTATCAGCCCGAATCCTGACCCTCATTTTGAATTTCGATAGCAACAAAAAACAAATGTATCAGTCAATGCTGAAGTGCATTTCAAACATGACCTTGTTATGAATATTTAAAAACACATTCAAAAATTTAACTTCGCGGATTCATGAACATTGCTTATTTCTTCGCTTGTTAGCAGAAAAACATCGTTTTGTCTGTAATTCTCGAATTCTGAGTTGAAAGTAGTCTCAAACGACTCATTTGGACTCACTGATGAAAAATATGAGGTCAAGTCATACTATCCGGGTGGATGGGAACACAATAAGTCTTGAACTGATGAAATTAGGACTTCGAATATTCCAGGATGAATTCATGACTCAGTTGCCGTGGTTGAGTTCTCTGACCAAATCGATTGAGTAGTTTCGAAGTTATTGATAATAAAATTTTACTGTTTTGTCGTTACTTCTGGAAGCACACTTCCAATCAGTTCGAGGTTTGGTTATCAGGAAATGAATTTGTAAGTACAAACTCATTCAGAATATCATGATGATCGTACCATAAGGACGAAAAACTATTTATGCGATGTGGCCGGCAAATTTCTGTTCACTGTAATTATCGAACAGAACGAGTTAGGGGCTTGACTTTTGCACAGTTGATTTGAAAACAACACATGTCCATATGTGTCTGTGAGATGGCGGAATAGGGTGATCGGTTTCGAAGTTACTTTGACTTGAACTTCGCATAATTCAATTTTTTATATTAACGAACTTACAGAATCCATTTAATGTCAAACTTGATGTTTTGAACTAGAACAGTAACAACATGAAAGCGACATATTCATTCAAAATTTCGGATAAATCATTGATTTCGTCCAGGAGATACAGTGGTTTTAATTTCCATTCAAATTCAAAAAAACACTCTGTAACTCAGAATCTGAAACTCCTATACATATGTGGGAGTTTTTCGGGATCCTTTAAGTGTTTTCTGTCTCCCATTAAAATGTGTCTTATGTAGTTGACTGGTCTATATATGGTATCTACTTTTGAAGTGGACAGACTTCGAGGGGTGATTATAAGTACAAGTGATTTGTCACAAAAAGTGTTATAAAACACATAGCCTAAATGTTGACGGTTTTTCTTCAATTTAACATTTGTGGATTTTTCGAAATAATTCAAGTTTTTTCTCTAAAATGATCACATTTTCGGAAAGGGCAATAAATTTGCTACAAGATGAGAGAGTCATTATGCCGAAATGGTTTCTTCGAAAAGGTGTACTAATTTTTTTTACTGAAGAGAAAGTTTGTCCATAATTATTGATATTTCATCGAAAAAATCATTGGAAAAAAAGACTGATTCTATTAACTTGGAAATTATGATATTCTACTTCTTATCACGCCTGTAATATAAAAGTGTTTCCTGCACACAGACTCTCTCATCTTGTGAAAAATTTATTGCCCTTTCCGAATATGTGGTCAAATTTGATGAGACTACAAGAAAAACTGAATAATGATCTTGTTAGAAAAAACTTGAAATTTTTCGTGAAATCAAGAAATGTTAAATTGAAGAACAACCGTCAATATTTCGACCATGTGGTATATGACATTTTTTGTTGCAAATCACTTGTTTAATCACCTCCAGTAGTTTGTTCACTCTAAAAGTGGACACCCTGTATAGATTTCTGTTGTAATCGTCTTGATATCATTTTCCTAGTTTAGGAAGCAGACTCACTGTGTTGGATCCGACTCTTTAAGTAAGGGAATTAATTTTTAAAATGCGGGGTGTTTTAGAATGTTAATTCGAGATATATTAATCTTCAGATGATTTTATGACATGAAATTACATTGGTCTCTAACTCATTGTTACTGTGTTCGACTCAGTTCACGATTTTAATTTGCATTTTGGTGGGTTATGAGTACCTACACATTTTTCCTAATTCGCACAATTATTTTCAATTTTCACTAATGGCGTCCATACCGACTTCTCTCCGAATAAATTCGGTGAAAAAAATTTTACGCTCATTTTTTTTCAAATCTAAAATTATTTCCCTTATCAAGATGAGAATGGTTTTTTTCACCTACTACGAATACTTCCAGAAATGAAAAATAAAATGCTTTTTAATCTGATAGAGTTACAAAATTACTTTGATCACTTCCAAAATCTTTCAGGCTCATATTAAGGTAGCTCTGTTCCTTCATTTAAAAAAATATCGTGCATAAACCATATCGCGGTCCTTTTCATCTTCGAACAAAATTAGTAAACTGATTCGAAGTAGTGATATGACACTACATTTAATCTACCGTGTAGGAGGAAAGGCCCAACTAATTATTCCAATTCATACATTAACAAAAAATTGGCTCTGGTGATGAAATTCTCAAATCGTGTGTGGATTAACCTACTCTGTCCCAACAAAAAGAAAATGAACGAACGAAGCTGCCTCATACTCTGTCTAGATGATTTTCGAAGTAATGAGAGAATTTCATTTTTTTCTAGATATATTACCATTTTATTTATTATTTAAGAAAGTTTTAATCACAGGTTAACAATTCTACATACTGTTCCCACTTCGAAATATGTGTTGGTCACAAAACTAATTATTAATTTGAAAAAAAGCTTAGGAAATATCTTTTTTCTCGACTGAATTTTTTCGGACAGAAGTCTGTAAGGACGCCACCGGTGAAAATAAAAAAAAATTCGAATTGAGAAAAATGTGTTCTTATGCAAACTCAACAAAACGCAAAGGAAAATCGTAAACAATGTCGAAAATATTGTAGAAAAACAAATATTTTCTTCAAATTTCAACACCCTGTATCACAGAAACAATGCGTCAGAAATCCATAGTTATTGGAAAACTTTATATAATAAAATCATCTGAGGATTAAGAGCTCGAAATTATGGTACCTCATTCTGAAACATTCTGTATAGCTCTGACTCGGTAGTGCAATTGGTTGGCAGATGAACTTTCGACTGTCCGCCGCAGGTTTTTCAGATTTTTTTTGTAATTTTCGAAATTTTTCTCTTGTTGAATAATAATAGTAGGTGAATCTTTCACGGTCGTGTTTATATTTTGAAAACGGTAAGTCCAATCTGAATATCGTGGGGACCATTGGTTTAATTTATTAATTCACTTTTCCTTAATTCATCGCAAAATAAAGGTGATTTTAAAGTGTAAGAAATTTAACATAAATGATCCATTTTAATAATCAATTTCTGCTTCTTTAATATGCAATCATCACGGCAACCGTACACAAAATATTAGGAAGCACTACGAGAAATGTCGGAACTCTACTACTGGAACATAGAAATTTCAACAGAGTGATGAATAGTAATATCGGAATCAATATTAAGAAGGAATAGATACTACTTTGTCGGTTCTCCGACGTTTCGGAAATATATTTTCCATCTTAAGGGCTGCTAAACTTCTGAACAGGGAAGCGTAAATGAGCAATCGGTTAATTTTCGAACTGCTCCAAATTGTTGTTCATGACTCCATAAATTCCAGATCTGACATTCAACATCTGAGTAAATTTCTTTACCTTCTACTAATTAAAAATAGTATAAAAAATAATAAATGAATTAATATCTTAGTCTTCAATATCTGTAATACCATCTAATGTTATGACTCATTCCTCACACACGCAAATCAAGGTTTGAATTTTTACTTTCCGTCGATTTTATTAACAGCTGTTGACGAACTAGTATCCGTATCGATTTCAATCCGTTGTTCCCCGCTTTTTGATGTAGTGTTTTTCTTACGTACCAGTAGATTTTTGATGATTGTATCAAATTTTTATAAAATGATTTTGGGTAGATGAAATTGTCTAGACTGTACTCAGCTGTGTTTTTGTGTTTTTTATATACATTCTATTCTTTCAATGTCATCAATTTTTCTATACTTTATGTGTGCTTTTTCATACTTTACTCATAACTGAATCATTCATTAGTCTGTGATAATTTTCTATTCTTCAACTTTAAATCTTGTTTTTTTACCTGTTTGTATTTTTGCGTATTATTTCATCTTATATGTAGCTCCATAATTTCGTACAGCCCTGAAGATGGAAAACTATATAATCGAAACGTCAGCGAACTGACATAGTATCAATTTCTGCTCGACATTGATCCTGATACCACTATTCTTCACTCTGTTGAAAATTTTTTGGATCACTAGGTCAAATTCATAAAAACTTGTTTATGTCAAATAAACGTCTTGTGCAAAATAAAAATGTATTTCATTAAAGAATTTATACATAATTTATATTGAGGTCGTCGCAAAAATTTTGTAATCAACTCGGTTATTAATTTAGCAACTAATGGTTTCGAACTATTAACGCGTGAGCGGAGCTACCGCGTTAAAATATATTAACCACTAGCCGCCGTCTTAAATAACTATTTCCTTTTCGAATCCTGAACCTACTTGAAGGTTTCGAATTTTGAAGTAGTCCCTTTCCGAAGATCGCATTTGTGATTCTATCTGATCTGGGCATGTGTATTTATTATTTTTCAAATGGAGTGATATGGTTACCTGTTTTTGTAGCAGGCTAGATACAGTAATTAGTTTCAACTTTATTCATTATGACGATCATAGTACTGTGATCATTGTTTGCCTTATTCTTCATGTTTCAAGAAATTTGCGAGTTCCCATACAAAGTCATATGTATATACATATATTAATTGTCTCAATCAAGTGAAACTCTTAAATTCTCAAGTGGTACCTGAATCTATTGACTGAGTCCTTGATGAAGTTTATCTGTTGCATAAATCAAAGTTGGAACTGAAATGTAATGAATTGTTCCATTAATATCTCATTTTTCGTTTGAGATCTATGATAACCAGAACAGATGTTTTTATCGTTCTAAATAAAAATTCATAGAATTTAGATGTTATGAAAAAAAAAATAATCGCTTCTGAGATATATTTATTCTGAATGATAAATAATAACATAATTTGGATGATTAATTCGAAGAAACATATCACTGTAGATTATTTGCTGTTTCGATTCGGTGAATTGAGTGAAAGTTCCTCAAGTAGCTCATTCCTGAAATGAAAAAAATTATAAGTGAGTTTCTAGTAATTTATTCAGTAAATATGTAAATATTCTTTAATTAATATAAATTTTTGATGTGGGAATAATTTCACGACTCTCACTTCGACTTAGTGATAAGGTACTTGTTAATGTACTGAGTGGTACATTAGTTCTCTACCGTAGAAAGTGTGTTGATCACTAGTGGCAATGGTGATGATTAGGAAGGCATTAGAAACAATGTGCACTCATCATAAAAACACGTCTCCCCAATGGATTATATTGCTGTCTTTAAGGCCATCACATGGTCACAAAAATATATTCTCGTAGAAAATTTTTCTTCTAGGAGCTGTTTAGGTATCATTTTATTGGTATTCATGTTTTTGTTCCAGTCATGATATAAGAAACGTGGTATGCTACAAACTATTCTTATTTTCCTTCGTCACCGCGCAATGACGTCACGCGTGAAGGAAAATGACGACATTAGAAGACAAAGTACGTTATTTTGAATGTTTTCGGCATTTTTTTGGAGATTATGAAATCTGTCACCTCAGTTGTGAATACGTAGTGGTGTATGGGACCATATTAAAACTATCCAGAACGAAATATGCATAAAAATGATAATGAATGAATGAAAATAATCCTTATGTATTTTAGATATTATTACAGGAGTTCGAATTCAATTTTGTTGTCCATTTTGAGGTTATCTTCACAATTAGTACTCTTCGTCATGAAAATAATATAATAACGCTATCGGCAGATAATTTATTATATCGGAGCAAATATATTTCCAATACCTTCGAATCAGAAATACATTTTCTGTCAAATAAAGCCCTTTTTTTATATTTCGAATTTCGTCGAATTTTTCATGCTTTCCCAAATTTTCAAACCTCAGTGTCGTAATTTTGAAAATAGTATACCTATGTCAAAGGCAATATTGTCTTTAGCAATTAAAAAAGTGTGCCTTAACTTTAGTGTCTGTAATTTCAGAAATATAATACAAATTTCAAGTCCAATATTGCTTCTGGAAATTTTAGTTGATTTTATCTTCTTTCTAGTTAGCCGTTTGAAATTATTTTCGCCTAAAAATTCGAATAATACCCATATTTAGACACAATACATTAGCGCTGCTCAAAAATAATGAAAGAGATTTTTTCAAACGAGCAGACGTCTCGGCGGACTATCGCTGTTGTAGGTATATCTGGTTCTATGACTGTGTGTACATTCTATGATTTTACGTATAAATGTCATGTGTACCTTATTCTGATAACTTATGATATACGGAGTCTGTACAGGTTAATTGCAGAATTTAAAATGAAACTTTAGAAACACAAGTGCATTTTAAAATATATTGTGATAAATCAAAGCGCTGCTAAATTAATAAAGATATCAATTGTTCTGGATGTACGAGATTATAGATTTAATGAGAAGTACCTACTGCATCACGATGACGGATGGAAGGTTGCCAGCAGAATGGGATGTAACTATCAATGCGTCAAAAAAATTCAAGCAAAGTTTTGAAATATTTTTGATAGCAAGTGGAAGATCAAAGAAATCTGATCCTGAAAAAGTAGCTACACTCAAACTAAACATTATTGGAGAAAATGGTGTTGAACTCCATAATAACTTCATTTATCCGAAGAAAATAAAATCAAATGATATTGTTATGGCTAAATTTGAGGAGTATGCCAATACCAAGAAAGATGAAGTATATGAAAGATCTGTATTCTTTGAAAGGAGCAGGGAGAAGAAGAGCCGTTCAATCAATTTCACAATGATTTGCCAACCTTGTCTTCAACTTGTGGAACAAAAATGTAAATTGATCAGAGATGCAATTGTTCCCAGAACCAATGACAAAAAATTGCAAAAAAAATTATTGAAAATCGGGACGTAAACCTAGAACGCGCTGTCAAATTGTGCATGGCACACGAAATAATGTAAGTCCAAATAGAAGACGTTCAGGAGAAGGGCAAGGAGGTGAACGTTACCGGAAGTAGAAGGCAAAACAAATTTAAGGGAAAGGAGTCCAAAAAGGAAGTGGGAAGCAGTTCGAAAAGTCAGGGTAAGGTTTTCAAATGCTTCAGATGTGAACGAGTCCATGGAGTGAAAAAATGTAGAACATATGGTCAAAAGTGCAAAAAATGTGGACTCAAAAATCATTTTGCAGTTGCTTGCAGGGTAAATATGACCAAAGAAGTCAAAGTGTAGAGAAGGATGAATTTGAATGTTTGTTGATTGATTCAATTAAAAGTAGGGGTATGTACTGTAAGAAATATGATGTTCATGCTGTTGATAATAAGGATACTAAAAATAAATTAATGAAAAAAAAATTGATCAAAGGTAAAAAAGTCGAATTCAAAGTGCGTACAGGTTCTGATGTCAATATTATACCTTTAAAAATTTATAAACCCTGTTTATCAAATTACGAACTATTGGAAACAAATGTTTTGTTGAAAGCATATGTGGAAGTAGGGAGTATGGTCTTGCAAGTAGCCATTGCTCAAGCTGCTGGGCTACCCTACAGGGTCGCAGTTGGTGGATAGCGAAAGACCTCTAGATATGGAGGTAAGCTGCGATATACATAAATAAGCAGTCCCTAACCAAAGCAGCGGCAGAACCGGAGGTGTGGGCTGGCCGGTGTGGGAACCGGTGAGCACCAAAAACCACATAAGCCTTTGATGATTCTGTGACATGGCGAGTAAACGCCGCCATAAAAGCGTTCCCGGGAAGATGTGTCTCGTTAGTCTAGAAAGACAGCACATCTAGGAAAAGGAATTCCAAAATTAAACCGCCGCCAACACGCAGGGCAAGCGTGGCGGGCTACGCCAATTACCTTCCAAACAAACCAAACTTATGAAATGTCAAATTTAAACACGTTACTACCCCAGGCGAGTAGAACACAGAGTTCAGAATCTCGCACGGACTTGTCCGTCTGCCTCAGGGATTCTGGAGGAGGCAAAAATTTGATAACCAAACAAAAACTATGCAAATCTTACAATAAATCCAAAGTATACATAGCCACTTACAACATGAGGACGATGAGCAAAGAAGAACATCTCTTACATTTAGAAGCAGAGCTTGAAAAAATCAAGTGGGACGTCTTGGGAATTTGCGAAACGAGGCTGGCAGGAGAAACCACAACTCTACTGAAATCCGGTAACCTATTGTACCAGAAAAACTCTGATACTGAGTCCCATCAAGGGGGAGTTGCTTTCATCTTTCACAAAAAGGTTAAGGACCGAGTGTTAAAGACATGTGCTATTTCAAATCGCGTAATATACGCAGTTATTAAAGTAAATCAAAGGTATAATTACAAATTATACATGGATATGCTCCAACAAGTTCCTCTGATCATCAGGAGATAGAACAGTTTTATGATGACGTTACGACAGCTATTCGTTCAGAAACAACGCAATTTCGGGTCCTAACAGGAGATTTTAACGGAAAAATTGGAAAACCAGAGAACGGAGACCCAACAAATATTGGGAAGTTCGGCTTGGGGACAAGAAACCCAAGAGGCCAGCGTCTTATAGATTTCATTGCTGGTGAGAACTTATTCTGTATGAATACATTCTTCAAAAAGCACAAAGACAGGAAATGGACCTGGATCAGCCCAAATGGCCGGGTTAAAAACGAAATTGACTACATATGCACGTCTAAAAAAGGAATGTGTGTGGATGTAAGTGTTCTCAATTGTTTCGATACGGGAAGTGACCATCGCATGGTCAGAGCACAGATTCAGCTTGATACAACTCTAGAGAGGAGAAAACTTGTAAAAAGAAGAAAATTTCCTACTTCAGAAGAACTCATCGCTCAAAAATCACTATATCAAGAAGCGATCGGAAGAAAGCTACAAGGAATAGACGCTGAAGCTATGGACCTGGACCAATTGTGCTCAACCGTATCGGGGATTATTCATACTGCGACTAAAACAGTGTGTGCTAGATCAAAAAGAAAACACTGTAGCAAGGTTAGCCAAAAAACACAGCTACTAATTGAGAAAAGGCGGAAACTAGACAGGGGATCTGAAGCACACCAAAAATTAAGTAAAATCATAAAAAAGAAAATAAGGAAAGACGTGAGAAACCACAATACCAAGGTTATAAATGACACGATTGAAAAGAATTGCTCAATGAAAGTCCTTCGTTCGAAACTTAGTCGCGGAAAGCAAGTCATCACAAAAATGAAGGATGAAAGCGGGAAGATTGTAACGACCAAAGCCGAAATAGCTGCCGTTGTGGAGAAGTTCTACAGAAAACTGTACAGCTCAACAGAATCAAAGCCTAACGAGATAAAGGATCGTACGATTTTAAATGTTGGCTCGGAGGAGGTACCGGATGTGGATAGAACAGAGATGGAAGCAGCCCTTAGAAAAATGAAAAACAATAAAGCCCCGGATGGGGATGGAATAACAAATGAAATGTTAAAACTAGGGGGTGACAAGCTAGAAAAAGTTATTCTTTCTCTTCTAAACAAATGCCTTAAGGAGGGAAAAGTTCCGAAGGAATGGCAGGACTCAGAAGTAAAAATACTGTACAAAAAGGGTGACAGCACTAACATCGAAAACTACAGACCAATCAGTCTACTGTCATCCCTTTACAAACTGCTGACCAAAATTATTACTAACCGCCTTGCCAACAAACTAGACTTTTATCAGCCCGTTGAACAAGCAGGATTTAGAAAAGGTTATAGCACCACAGACCATCTGCAAGCAATCCATCAGTTGATTGAGAAATGCAACAAATACAACATATCTCTGTACCTGGCATTTGTGGATTATGAAAAGGCATTTGACTCAATAGAGACCTGGGCAATCCTGGAAGCGCTGAATAACGCGAGGGTAGACTCCAGATATACCAATTTGTTAAAAAACATATATGAAAATGCCACTATGCACGTAAAAATTGACGAAGAAGTCGGTACAAACAAGATGCCTATCAAAAGAGGAGTGAGGCAAGGAGACCCTATATCTGCAAGGTTATTTACCGCTGCTCTAGAGGATATATTTAAAAAACTGTGTTGGTAAAAAATGGGCATTAACATTGATGGAAAGTTTCTGAACCACCTGCGCTTTGCTGACGATGTGGTTGTTGCTGCAAGTACAATGGAGGAATTGAAGAAAATGCTTGAGGAATTGAACGAAAAATCTCTCAGGGTTGGATTAAAATGAACTTGAAAAAGACGAAGATAATGAGTCCTGAGCCAGTCAACATTGAAGTACGAACCAGTTGCTGGAAAATGTCCACGAATATATATACCTGGGACACAAAGTGAAGCTTGGAGTGGCAAATCAAGGGGCAGAAGCAACTCGACGAATCGGACTTAGCTGGGCTGCATTCGGAAAATTAGGCCATATATTAAAAAGCAAGGAAACACCTATCAACCTAAAGAGAAAAGTGTAGAATTCGTGCATTCTTCCAGTGATGACGTACGGCCTTGAAACAACGGCCATCACAAGAGCTACAGCAAACATCCTGTCTGTCACACAAAGAGCAATGGAAAGAAGTATGCTTGGTATTTCCCTCCGGGACAAAGTAAGAAATATCGATATCCGTAGGAAAACTAAAGTAATGGACGTAATGCAACGTATAGCGTCGTTAAAGTGGCAATGGGCGGGGCACGTTGCAAGACAACATGAAGACAGATGGCCGAAAAGAATCCTGAACTGGAGGCCGCGGACCACAATCCGGAGCAGAGGAAGACCACCGAAACGATGGGCTGATGACCTACGAGATGTGGCAGGTCAAGCCTGGTGGAAAGTGGCGAGGGACAGAGAAAGATGGCGCAATTTGGAAGAGGCCTATATCCAGGAGTGGATGGAAAGTGGCTGAAGAAGAAGAAGAAGATATGTGGAATTCAATATAAAACCTGAAGTTGAAGTTGAATTGAACTGTATAGTTAGGGTGAGCCTAAAGCCATAGATTTTATAGTTGCTGATGTATGTTCTATCTCAATTTTCGGTTTCGATACTTGTATAGATTCAGGCTATATTCAAGTATATATTATAGAAGCAAAAGATATTTAAACAGATATTTTAAAGAAGTATGAAAATGTTTTGAATGGTTTAGGAAAATTGAAAAAAAATGTAGCCTTCAGGTAGATCTAAGTGCAGATCCTAAGGCCTCCTGGGCTCTTGGTTCTTCAACTTAAGGAAAGAGTTTTGTTTAAACTTGACGAGCCAGAACGTATGAAAATTATTCAGTAAGTGGAAAATACTGTAAGCTTGGTGAGTAACTTAGTAATTATTGAGAAACCAAATGGTAGTCGAAGATTATGTTCAGACCCAGCTGAATTAAATAAGCGATGACGAGATCATTCTTTGAGATTCCAACATCAGAAGATGTAGTAGATAGCAAATTGAGCAGAAAATCAGTTTTCTCATTATTAGATTTAAATGATGGATATTATCAGGTGGAATTAGATAGGCAGTCTAGTTATCTCTGTACATTTAGCACCTTCAATGGTTGCTATGAATTTTGAGGGCACCCTTTGGGTTGAAGAATCTACCGGATTTTTTTCAGAAAAAGGTTCAGGAAAGTTTTTGAAACATAAATGTTTTTGTTGTATATTTTGATGATGTTCTGATCGGTGCAGAAGTAAATTATGATAACATTTTTGAAAAAGTTTTTACTAAAGCTAAGGAATTAGGTATAAAATTCAATAGAGAGAAACAATATTGCTTACATGAAGTGAAATTTTTCGGACATATTTGCAGTAAAGTGGGTATGAAGCCTAATCGGATCAAAATCATAGCAATGAATGACATTCGGGGACCACAGAATATTGAAGATTTACAAAGAATTTTAGGAATGTTGAATTATCGTAGAAAATTCATTCCAAATTACTCTAATTTATTGATACCATTTGTCAATTATTAAGGGGGGATAAATAGTTAGTAGTAGGGAGGATAAATAGTTTGTGTGGTTGCAAAGTCATACTCAAATTTTAGATTAAAGTTGAAGAAATATTATAAAGCGGGGTTCAAAATAGAAATCCAGGCCGATGCTTCTAAAGATGGCCTTGGATGTTGTTTGTTACAAAACGCACGGTCAGTTCATAATGCTTCTAAACCGATGCTGAGAAAAATTTCAGTCGAATTGAAAAGGAAATGTTATCCATTGTCTTCGTTACCCAAAATTTTCATAACTATATATATGGCTGAAAAATAACCATTCTCGACTTAGTATATGTGCCAGGTCCAAAATTGTATAAAGCTGATCTGTATTCACGTTCTTTTAGTCATGATAAAGTAAATGATGACAGAGAGCTAGTTGAAATAGTGCATCTTGTAGAAAAGTATTTGAACGCTGCAGATGATCGACGAACAGAAATTATTGAAAAAGTATCTGAGGTTAGCACAATGAAACTAATAATTACTTATGTTCAAAATGGTTGGACAGTAACTTATAAACAATTACCTAAAAATCTTAAAGCTTATCGGCCATTACGTGGTGAAATTTATATTCAGGTGGGTTATTATTGTTGGAAATATATCAATTATTCCATATAGTACGATAAACGATATGCTTCATATTTCACATAGAGTACATTTTGGAGTTAGGAAAACTTGGGTGAGGATAAAGAGTCACTATATTGGCCAAATATGGTCAAGGATATTACAGATTATATTTCAAAATGTCAAGTTTGTGAAACATTTCGTCCAAAATTATGTTATTTAGTCATTTTTGATTATTTTTCGAGGTGGCTCGATGTAGTCGAAGTGAAAGGTGAAACAGCAGATGATGTAAAAAGAGCATTTATGTCTAATTTTGCGGTAAACGGTTTTCCATTAGGAATAATAGCAGATAATATGCCTTGAAATTTATATGAATGTAGGGAATTTGCTAAGAAATGAAACTTCAAAGATTACAACAAGTAGCATGCAATACCCTAAATCAAATGGCCTCGCGGAAGAAGGTGTTGGAATTTCAAAAAAGATATTAAGAAAATGCAAAAATCTCAATTTAGGATTGTTTGAATTTAGGACGTCACCCGTCCTGGGAGTTGGCTTAAGTTCAGCTGAGATTTCAATGAACAGAAAACTTACTTATTGAAGAAAACGAATGAAAGATAAATTAACTATGATAAGTCTAGTAAAGTCAGAAATGACTTTTGTTGGAAACGAAAATGTTTTAATCCATGAGAATAACAAATGGATTGTGGTAAGATTTACTCAAAATTAGGACAGCCTAGATCATATAACGTGATTGATACAGATGGTAGGCAAATTCGAAAAAAAAACAGTTCATTCTTAGAAGTAGTAAAAATGAATTAAGTATACCTAAACATACTGAATATGCCTTGGATATACCAAGTAGGGAATCTGCCCAGCAGATATAAAAACTTTAAATTATTAGTTGAATATTTAGTACTTAGTACATGTATGTATAAGTTTTAAGTTTAGAGTGAACTTTTTTTTTTAAAGGAAAGATGTTGTATATCGGGTTCTATGACTGTGTGTACATTCTATGATTTTAAGTATAAATGTCATGTTAACCTAATTCTGATAACCAATGATATACGGAATATGTACTGGTTTTGTAGAATTTGAAATTAAACTTTAGAAACACGAAGTGCATTTTAAAATACGGGGTCTTTATAAATGATTGTAACATCGTAGGTTGCTTTGGAAATTTTTCATCCTATCTTCTCTTACAATTTCCCTAAAAACTTATAATTCCAGTCACATTATTAATTTTCTTCCGGAATTACCAGCTCATATTCAAAGTTTCGTTTGTTAAATTAAAGTTAACATCAGGATATAACTATTTATAATAGTCCAACGCCAACTGCGCTGTTATAATCATTTATAGAGACCCTGTATATTATGATGAAAATAAAACAATCGCAATTGGCCATTATTTATAAATTCTTCATCACTGAATCAAATATTCCTCTTCGGGGAATAATTATAATATTGATCTGAGATCTAAGTATATTTCTCTCAATCACCACGTTTCCATTCTCTCATTCTTTTTAAACAGCAAAACTGAGTAAATCTCAAAGGAATTCTTAACTAAAGGTGTGGCTTTGCTCCCCACATCACGTCATAATTTGAGAGAGAGCGGTAGCTTTATCTCTGTCCCCCGATGCGTAGTAGCATAACATGTTTTTTATATCATGGTTTGAGTCGGTTCATAAAATATGTTTGGAAAATATTGAATGTTGGGCAGTCAATTTCTTACCCTCGCATAGTGTTTTTCAACTGCTGATATTGCAAATGAGAGAGGTTTCCTAGTGCTGAATGAGAGATCAGAATGGTACATCTTTAGAAGTGCGAAAATCGGAATATATATTGATGTCATCTTTATGAATGCAAAATCGGACGCTGTCTACTTCGGTAAGTGGAATGTTGAGCCTGACTGCTGTATCGGTGACCACAACGGTATACTGATCACACTTGAAATGAAAGTGAATGATGATTCGAAAAAAGTACAGCAAAATAGATGGAAGATTAGGAATGTCGACTGGGATATAGAAAACTCGGCAGGGATGAAGCAAAATGAAGAGGTGGGAAAGTTTATAACGAATTATCAGAAAACAAAGAAATAGGAAGAATCTCATAGAGAACTGAGGAGTATGTATAGAATAAAGAGGCAAAAAGCGGTACTCACTGAAGATAGAGTGGGTGAAGGAATGACTAAAAAGTGAAATGAAAGTGTGAAAGACAGACGAGAGTAAAGCAGCGTCCACACTATGCCGGGCGAGGCCGAGCGGGCTGACCCGGGCGGCCTAAGCCGGGTTGGTGTGGACGCCCCGGCGGCTTAAAAAGCCGGCCCGAGCCGAGCCGATCCCAACCCGCAGAAAGTAGGTACAGATCAAAGGATGCCGGCCCGAGCCGAACGAAAATATGTAGTGGGACGTGCCGAGCGGCACCGGGCGGCTTTAGTTACAATTGAATTGTCGAATATAGGTAGATATACCCGGGCGGCCTCGTTTTCGGTGTGGACGTCGTGCCGGCCCGAACGAACCCGCCCGGGTCAGCCCGCCGGCCTCGCCCGGCATACTCCGGCATAGTGTGGACGCTGCTTAAGAGTACCTAGGGATGAAGGAACTCACTGAGAGAGTTGATAAGGCGATACGAAAGCAGAAGAATGGGAAGATGGAATATATCCCTAGATTGTGAAACATGTGTGGCAAAGTGAGCCTGAGTTTTTGATATCAATTTACAGCACAATAATTCATGAGGGAGTGTTTCCTAAAGCAACTATCGATGTGTGGATGCCGCTTGTAAGAACAGTCGGTGAGTCCCAGGAAAAAAAACGTCTTGGGTATTGTCGTCGACTTCAAGGAAGCATTTCACCACCTAAAGTGGTATATCCTTAACCAATCGGATATGAACAATTGGAATTGAGGGATAGCTAGTTCCACGAGGGAAATGCCTGGGTGACTGGAAAGCATAAATTTGTGATGCGCATGCTAACGAGAGGATATTCACAGGGTTTTAGAGGGAACCCATACAGTGGAGTGTAGGCATTGATGTCCTCTTGATAAAGTTTGAGCACTCTCATACATTCTCCGTACTACGAGATAGAAGGTGATGCATTTGCGGACGACCCACTGATCATATTGAATAGTAATAGTCTCCTTCGACTTGAATCGAAGGGAACAGAATGCATGACTACTTTGTTTGAATGGGCTGCTCGGGCAGATGTAAGTGTGTCGGAACATAAGACTGTTTGCATGAGGCGTAAGGGAAGTTTTGCCGCTAATAGGCAGCTTCAAATTAAGATGAATGGAAAAGGCACCAGTGTGCAATACTTGATGGGTATAAAGATAGATGAAGGTAGCTACTCGGAAGAAAGGGCTAAGCTAGCTCTAGTAGCGGGACAATTGAATGTGTATCGAAGAAAAATGGGGTTCGAAAAAAAGTTCATGAATGTGGTATATAGATGCATGTTCGAAGCATGCGTCATGCACAGGGTGGCAGTTTTGGTATGAGCAAATGGCGAAAGGTTGCAATAAATAGTATGAATATGTGTCAGAGGGAAGTGATGAGAGCATGCCTGAGAGTATGTAGAACTGCTTCGACCAAAGCAGTGGACTTTTGGCAATGAAGATAGGTGTGAGTAATAACTCAAGAAAGGGACTGACTTGACTGATTTCGATCATTAATCATTAATAATGAAAGTAAATATCATCTCATGGAAAGTGTGAGTGTGTTGAAACAAACACTGAGACAAGATGGGATATATGTGGTAAGGGGCGTGTTACATGCGGTTTCGTGCCTGATGTGAATTTCTCTGAGATGAAGGAATGGTTTTCTTCCAGACTGTATTTGGAGTATCGCATTACAGGATATGGGTGGACGAATGAGTTAATATATAAGAGGGGTCTCAGTGGGAATGAGAGATGCGTTTGTGGTGAAATTGGGATTGAGAGCACATGTTGTTTGATTGTCTGGAAGACTACGAATTGAAGAAGTTATTCTCGAAGGTTTACCAACTGAGGTTGGTGTACGCCAGATTGTACGCAAAATGAGTGAGTCGCATAGTAGATATAAGCAAATGAACGAATGAAATGTTTATAACACTTGTCGCACGGCGACAATAGTATCATGCGGCTTTGATGGGTGAGGCAGGAGCTCCAATGGTTAATTCTGGGTATATACATTGCTAGTAATTGAAGTAGAGCCCGAATACCTTGGATATACCGATTTGGAAATTCTTCCCTCCAGTTGCACAGATGAATAGGCGAGATAATCAAGTGCGATAACTGAATGAATTCAACTGTCTTACTGCGATAATCTAGTCTTGTCTCTCTCTTATCGCAGTATGGTAGGGAACCCGCACTTCACGTATAGAATTTTTAATTTGTCAGGCTGCCGCGTAATACTCGATTCAAGTATTTACTGTTGCCTACCATACTAAAGAACTACGCTCCTCTAAATGATAAGAGAGAGACAAGACTAGAATAATGAAGTAAGACAACTGAATTCAGTGTGTTACAGCAAGTGATTGTCTCGACTATTCATCTGTGCAACTGGAGGAAAGAATTCTCTGTCTGTCTGCATTGTATATCGTATATTTCAGATGTGAATTTCCAAACCTGTATAATACAAGGACATATACAGGGTTACAGGGTGAGTCATACGGAATATTGAAGGATGTTATTTTTAGGTCATTTTATTTAAGGTCCGTTTTTTTGAAGTATGCAGCGCAGAGGATGCCAATTAATAAAAATAATTAAAAAAACAGCTCGACGAGTGTTACGATGGAAGAATTTTCAACTTTGAACTGCTTATAAGAAAGTTATTCTGCAGATGCTTTTGAAAATTACTCTGTCTTCTTAGCTTTTCAAAATGGTATAGCACCCAGATAACACGGGATCTTGCGGTATATCCGCTAAGGTCCTCCAAATGTCCCAATGTTTCAACTTTAATACGATATGCTAGAGATGTTTCTTTTGGGACATCCCTTCAATGTTTTTAATAAGATGCTTCAGAAACATCTTTCCTAATATTTTTTTCTATTTTTTACATTAACTTATATATTAATTGATATTCAATTTGGTTGAATAGTTGTAAAATTTGATACACTTAGTAAAAAACTTCGAATGCAAATGAATATTATTGCATATTTTTCAGATGCCTCCCCATTATTAGATATTTTCATGTGTCTACCCCTTATTAAACAAGTTAAAATAATTAGGTACTGAATAACTAGGTATTATAATTTACATTATTACGTTACTTTATAGATTCGATTTATGAACACTCTTCGTTGACCTAAAAATTATGATCGGTTTTATTTAGCGGCCGAGAGTAATTATTCGAAAAGGGAAACTAGTGAAAACTCCGATATTATTTAGCAATTTGTATGCTACAAAAACCAAATTTGGGTAAACCCGTCATTTTTGCATATTTTATTATTCAATATTCAAATTTCGCGCGCAAATAAATTCCAATCACGTGTGGCTTCCGACGAATCCGTAGGTCGGCGCTGCGCGCTTGCGCACATCACGTAGCGTCCTGTCGGCCATTTTTACCGTTTGGTTGGTTGTTTGGAGTTCGGATTTTCACTCTTCTGAGTTCTGGCTTCTAGCCTAGTAAGTTCTTACGGCGCAGTGTGCAGCAACAGGTGGATAATTGTTTTTTATATTATTCGGGTTCATTCTTTGAGGAAGTTGAAGTATAAGATTTACAGTGCAAATAAGTGACAAAGTGATTTTATATTGGAGTAAGTAGAAAATATTTTATTCATTTTTTTTATGATGGAGTCCCAAGACAAAAGAAAGCTTTTAAATAAGTTCCAGCAACGATTTAAACGCTTGAAAAAGCTGAAGACTCTAAAATTAATGATCAGAATCAGACACAGGCATACGCTCAGGATTGTGTAAGTTGGAGCTGGATCCCCAAAAACTAAGTGAAGAAGCCTCTACTTCACATGCTTCAGTTTTGAGGCCCCAACTCCAACATTCAGTTCTGAGCTTATGCCTGAGTCTGATTCTGATCATTCATCAATCGAATCAGATCGTACAGACGTCATAAATAGTGCCATATCAGGCTCTTATGCATCTGAGATCAATATTAATGTAGAAAATAAGCAACCTTCGTCAAAAAGTATTTTACAAGATGAAACTTTCTCATCTTCTCTTGCAAACTGGGCTATAAAGCATAATATTAATCATTCCGCTTTATCTGATCTGTTAGACGTTCTAAGACACAACAATCCTGAATTGCCTAAAGACCCCAGAACACTTCTAAAAACACCCAGACAAACTAGTTCCCAAATAAAATAGTTGAGCCAGGATTCTATTACCATTTCGGCTTATCACTGTGCATAAAAAATTGTTGGTAGAAATTTTGAAAGTTAGTAATCTAAAAACTAATGTTCTGGAAATTTGTGTTAATGTTGATGGCTTGCCTCTTTCCAAAAGTTCTGGAAACCAAGTTTGGCCAATAATGGTAAACTTGTTTAAAAATAAAAATTTTATTCAGATTTGTGGGATTTATCAAGGCAATGAAAAGCCAAAAAGTAGCAATAATTTTATGTCTGACTTTGTAAAGGAAGCTGTCGACTTAGTTAAAAATGGTTTTTTGTACAACAATACGAACTACAATGTTAAATATTTGCTTTCATATGTGATGTTCCTGCCAAATCATTTTTAAATGTGTCAAGGGACACAGTGGATACATGTCGTGCACTAAATGTGACATTGAAGGCACATATATAGGTAACCGAACATGTTTTCCAAATTCAGAGGGTTATAATTTAAGGACAGACCTGAGTTTTCGAACAAAGGAACAGGAAAGCCATCATATCGAAACCACTATCTGGGAAATATTCCAGGGTTAGATATGATAACATCATTTCCGCTAGATTACATGCACTTGGTGTGTTTAGGTGTTATGAAAAAGCTACTGAACAACCTGTGGCTTGGTGGAAAACCACCATATCGTTTTTCTTCTCAACAATCGAAACTTATTTCCAATCAGTATGTAGCATTTAAGAATCAAATGCCTAAAGAAATACTTAGAAAACCAAGATCTTTCTTGGAAGTGAAACGGTGGAAAGCTACAGAGTTCCGTACATTTTTATTTTATTTGGGTCCTGTTTTTTAAAACAAAACGTACCAGAAGAAATATATGAAAATTTCCTATGTCTTCATGTTTCATTATCATTGTTGTCAAAAAATCAAAATTTATTATATGCCCAGCAATTAATAAACATTTTGTAGAGACGTTCTCCATACTTTATGGCAAAGAAAATATTTCCCATAATGTCCATAACTGTTACACCTTGCTGATGATGTTAAAGCATTTGGTAGTATTGAAAATTTCAGTGCTTTTCCTTATGAAAACAACATGATGTTCATCAAAAAATTAGTTCGTAAAGGTGACAAACCGCTTCAGCAGATCATCAATAGAATTTCTGAACAGTCAAGTGTAGATTTTGATTCTAATACAATGCGTCCAATTTTTATCCCAAATTTATGAAAGAACATTCTAGAGGACCGGTTATCAACAGATCTTTAGGTGTAAAACAATTTGAAAAATGTATTAAAACTTTTTTTTTTACTTTGTTTGGACGCAATTGTTGTGTACTCAAGGACAAAAGTATAGTCCTGATAAAAATATTGTAGTTCATGACAATGAAAACCCTAAGATAATTGGTCAAAGATTTTTAATGATAGAAAACTTTTATACATCACCTTGTGAATCATCTAAATTGAATATATTTCTGGTTAGTAGCTTGAATACTGAACTTCAATCCTGGTATTTGAGTCAAATTGTCTACAAATGTATTAAATTGAATTTTAAAAAGAAATTTGTTGTCTTTCCTTTACTTCATACTATTGAATCAAATTAAATCAATTGAATACTTAGGTTCTCTGGCTAACTGAATACACATTTAGCCTATTCGTTTTGAAGAGTTTCGTGCTCCTGAGTAATTCAAAATTTCGAAATACGGGTTGCTATTGGTTGCGCATAAGCAGTGGAACAGCTCAGGAGCACGAAACTCTTCAAAACGAATACTATCATTCAGAACAATCTATTTCTTCACGCCCTACCAAACCTTATAATTTATTTCTTCAAATTTTTCTTTATGACGCTTTTTTGATGTTTTCAGCTTATGCCAATAGAATCGGAACGAAAATAATGTCTTCTCCCAGTAAAACCTGGACAGTTGTTTGCTTCATCAGCGATGAAACAGTGGGAGCTGTGCCCACTAGATGGATTACTGGGGACGAATGTCTCTGGCCCGCTGTCACACGGGAAAAATTAAATATTTTATTAAAAAAATGCGAGTTCAATTCTTGCTGGCCCTCGCATAAAGTGAGAACATTCAGGAATGCTACTTACGGTAAAGTAATCTTGAGTCATTCGCTATTATAATTATTTATCAGCATTTATATTTTCTGTAGATAACTATGGAGTCGCAAGAATAAAGGCTTCCAAAGCTGAACACACAAGTGATTTGAATACTGATGAAGGAGATGAAATATCAGAAAAAAAGGATTCGAAAAAAAAAATATTTTCTTCTTCCGAATCAGAAGACGAACTACCACTGATGAAAACAAATAAGAAACAAAGGAAAAACTTGCCACATCCGCCAAGGTGGACCGATATTGATTTAGATACAATGGACCCAGAAGAAAATAATAATAATCACGAAGGTAATTTTATTACTTGGTTGAAATTAGTATCAAAAACTGATTTCATTTTTTTCCTACAGATGTTTCAGACTCGCAAACCACTAGCTTCACCAAGATTTCAACAATACAGGTGCAGCCAACAACACCTGTGCATATGATAAAAGCTGATGTGGGTGAGTTTCTGTGCCAGTTTTCAAAATAATATGATTAAATTAAATATATTTCAGATAAAACATTAAAAAATTGTTGCTGCAATCAAAAATTATTGTATAATATACAGTCTTTACTGATAGAAATCAATTCAAAAGTGGGTAACTGCAACCACACAAACAGAGAAGTGGAAACAACCATTTGAGCATTTTGGAAAAATCGCAAATGGAATTTCCTATTTCAACAATGGAAAAGTTGGAGGAGTTCGAGAATTACCTTTCAGTGCCAGAAAATTATAAATCATTGGTAAATATTTTATCTCTTTAATTGCCGACTACTAAATTTTCGTGGCTACAATAATTTAGGTTTGGATTCGCATCTATTATTCCTTTTTTAAACTTCAAGAAGATTGTTCAATTTGACACCAAAATAAGTAATTGTCCATGATACAAATTCTAGACAGCCTCTGTAGTCTGTATAAAAACTACATGAAGGGTTAGGCTTTCATATCAAGTGACTTGAGTTATTAATAGTTATATTTTTTAAATTACAGGTTCAGTTTTTTGCGAATCTTGGTGGAAATAACACTTACGAACTGATAAAACGCTGTATTGCACCTATGATTGAGGACTCGTTGGCAGAGCAGTTTTCCTTTCTGGGAAAGAAAGGGAAAAATACTTTTGGGACAACTCTCATATCAAAAGCAGTAATAGGTGAATATAAAACTACATTCTGATTGTTTAATTTTCTCAGAAATTAAAAAAAGTAAAATTTAGCTAATAATCAACGTAAAATTGTTCTAATTCAATTAAAAAAATTCAGCGATTTAAATTTAAAAAAATAAAAACCTTTAATGATCTTAATGTAACTTTTAAGACGAATACTTCATCACACTTCGTGTTCAAGCTCATTCTATTAATAACTATCCTCTCAAATAGTGCCATTTAAATTAAAGTATTTCTCCACAAATTCTGATTTCATGGAAAAATATAGAATGTTGTTTTTTCAATGACACAAAGAAGAGTTTTTCACATCACTAAATATATGTATAATTTTATTGTAGAAGCTGCACAGAAATCGGGTCATGCTTCCAACAACAAGGAAACTGAGCAAAAAATTGGTGATTGGCTGAGAAGAGCAAAAGAACGCAATCTTAGGGTGCAAATAAAAACTCAAAATAACACATTATATTTGTTTCACACTCAATTCACCTCGAATTATAGGGTGTTTTTTTGAATAAATAAAATTAAATCATTATTTTTTATATATTATAATTCAAACCCAATGAACTTTCTAAAAGTATCCTGGATGGAAAATGGGATATTGTGATGTCAAACAATTACAGCAAATAATATTTCCCCCTTCACCACAAGTAGTTACACTCTCAGGAATGTAAATATGTGTGGTAAAGGGATAAATATTTTGTTCCTCATATCACAAAGAAATTTTTCATTTAA
Organism: Propylea japonica; assembly: GCA_013421045.1. Classification (NCBI taxonomy): domain Eukaryota; kingdom Metazoa; phylum Arthropoda; class Insecta; order Coleoptera; family Coccinellidae; genus Propylea; species Propylea japonica. The sequence goes on along the minus strand of CM024242.1, from coordinate 41,639,064 downwards.
GTGTACCAAAGTTTGTAGTACATCCTGTGTAACATCCTAAAGGTGTCTATAAGGATGTATTATTTAGGTACCCGGGATATCTTTTGTAGATCCCATGTCATCTTAGAAACAT
>CM024242.1:41521287-41638852 GCA_013421045.1 Propylea japonica | reverse complement strand
TCATCTTTTGGATTATTTTTGTCTGTGTGTCCATTTCATTCTTCTTATTGATCGCCTTCAGCATGGATGGAGTGATCCATTCTTTACGAATTACTTTTTTTTTTTTTTGAGTTTAACTGTTTGTGTGCTATTACGTTTTTTAGATCTTCTATCAATTTCGAGTGATTAATATAATTCTTTGTCCTTTTTTCCTCACATCATGTACGCACTTTGTGTTACCCGAATCTATAGTCAACATGATCGGAAAATGATCGGTTATTAAATATTGTAGAATATATCCCTTATATTTTCTAATTGACACCAAAAAGTTTTGTTCAGAATTTCATAAATATGTTAGTCATTGCATTGATATCGTTTTTTTCATACATTTGCGACCATGATTCTTTTTTTAGATCTTCTATCAATTTCGAGTGATTAATATAACTTTTTGTCCTTTTTTCCTCACCTTCATGTACGCACTTTGTGTTACCTGAATCTGTAGTCAACATGATCGGAAAATTATCGGTTATTAAATATTGTAGAATATATCCTCTTAATATTTTCTAATTGGACTACCAAAAGTGTTTGTTTTCAGAAATATATGATCCAAGCAACTGTTTCCTTTGGGTCTAGTGCATTTATTTATTATTGATTGAATCCAAAGTATAAAATATTTTTATATTCATCACTAGTCGTCATCTGATAACAAATTAATATTGATATCTCCAATTAACACGTGTGTTTCATCTTGGGATATAATTTTCCAAATAAGTGTAAAGATCTTTAATGAGGTTCTCACACGTATTTGAGAAGGTGATCGATAATTGCAGTCATAATCAAGCTTGATTTAGAGTTATCATTAATGGTTAACTACTGAAGTGCTTTGAATCTGTCCCATTTCTACAACTGACTACTAAAATCAAAACAGTCTTTAATGAATACAATATACCATCATTCTATTCATTCTTCCCTCGTTAAACAAAAATGAATATCCTGTAACTGATATAAATCCGAATTGAAGGCATTAAAGGTTTCAGTCAATACTATACTATATTCGAAGGAGATCTGTGGAGAAATATCTTTAATTCATCGAAGTTTTTTATATAGCAGTATTTTGGATTTACGGAGTCAAATGCCTTCGAAAAAATCCAAAAAAATCTGTTGATGCATCTCCAAACGTCAGTTATCATCTCCACTCTCGGTGTTTTTTTTCTTTAATAAAACCATGCTGTTGTTCATTCAAAACTTTGAACTTTCTGAAAGTTTTTTAATTTCCTGCAGCCTATCTTCTGAGATAAGTTTGTTTCTAGGGATTACGCGATACTGATCAGCTATATTCTGTTCAGTTACTTGTAGGTCTGAAAAACATCGCTTGAATTCATTTGTTCTTGACCCATGTTTGTTATTTTATTACATGCGCGTGATCGTTTCATTCATACAACTTGTCCATTTCATGCATCTTCCGGGTATCCCTGCTTGAGTGAACGCTGGATGAAGATCCTGCGTAGCATTACTGTAGTGGTGACACTGCTGTTGTTTGTCTCCTTGGTTCTTCCTGTTGAGCTGTAGTGTTTTGTATGACAGGGGCCCGCTTCATCAGCATCCTGCCACTGACGTCCCGCATGCTGTCATGGTCCAGCACCAGCTCCAGACATGCCCTGACCATTTTCAGCAGCGACTCAATATTTTTATACCTTAACTGCACCATCATATGAGTTGCATTTTATATACTTATTACCAGGTTTAGCTCAGGTTCCTCGGGGTTGCTAAGCCTTTACTCTAGAATTCACCATTCCAGAGCCCTGAGAGGCTCTATTATAATAATGATTATTTTATATTCATTGCCGACATCCCACAGAAAGGCTCAGGTCCAGCAGGTTTTAATATTGATGCACTTTTTCAGGTTCATCGTTATATCAATTCATTCCTAATTGCCAGAGTTTCCGATATAATAATATTATTATTATTTGTTAACAGAATAATAATACAAGAAGATACAGGGGACAATCCGGATAAGTTAAATTTGTCTGCAAGATATATATATAATAATAATGAAGACATAAAACAGTTCTTTTGAACATGTTTAGTGGATTGATTTTTTTAATTCTGGTTGTATTTGTTGTATGTTCGTGGATCAAGATACGTATAACATCGTTGAGCAAGAGTTGAATTAACTTTCCGTATCACCAAACAATCATTTCCCGATCTAGTTCCACTTCCATATCTATGGTTGCTATATGTTCTGTGTTGTTTGCACTTTTTTTGTTCAGATGAGTAAGTGCTTCCCTTTTTTAATAATATCCTCAATATCAAATTCTGTACATTCTACAAGTTCAACTTGTATATTGTGAGCTCCACCCATGCTATGATACCATGTCGAATTGGCAATTCCACGATAGAATAATAGAAAGTCGTCAGCTGTTCCATCATAAGAAACCTTCTGAGGTATTCACAATGCTATTTACTTATAGATACAAAGAAACAAAAAATTTGTTCAGTTCAATTTTAAACCCTTTTTTCATTCGATCCCCAAAACCAACCAATTTTCAGCCCATCTTTTCATTAATTTACATTATATACCCCAGTAGGAAGTCGTCAAGCACAAACATTTATCTTATAATCTCATTCATAGAAAGTTTGTACGAATATCTTTCAACGCCCTGTACAATTCAGTGCTCTATAATACAACTTCAGTATCATGCACGAGTATATCAGTTTATCCATCCGATGGAGGTATTCCAAATTCACACGTTTCCAAGATAACTAGATGCTTTCTTGAAACCATAATCCATCTTCACTACCGAGATGTCCAAAGTTCTTTCTGTTGAGTAAACAACTCAGAATAATACTTCGCAAAGTTGAAAGCGGAAAAAGCTTGCATCCTGATGGTTTGCATGTTTGATGTACCAACTCTCTCCGAATAAAAGAAACTTTTCTGGATTTCGCGTATGTTAGAACGAAGTACTTAAGAGATCCAACTTTCTCCAGTTTAATTCAAAGTGTAAAGTTTATTTAAGGGTAATGAACTGACGCAGAGTATGCAGTTTTTTTCCGAATAAATGAAAAGATTTTTGTGTCTACTCCACATATTATTATTCGAATTGCTACAAGTTTCGACCAATTACAATAAAAACACATAACAAGCGTTTAAGCCACAAACAACAACAGAAAAATAGAAAAAAGGTGTATACAATTATAAAAGATTTCCAAACTTGGACAGATTAAAAGTTATGAATTTAAATAATAAAATAATCAATAAATGAAAATTTTTTCCTCTGAAAAAGAACTAACGTGAGACAGAAAACAACACATAAACGTTAAATCCTGACTAATTAGCCGAGATTGCGAAAAAAGTAATCAGAACGGGGAAGCGCCCGGGAATGTAGAAAACTGTAGGTGAATAATCTGTGAGCGTATGCTGTAATATCACAATCAAAATTTCCGAAGACAACACATTATTTAATATGTGGAAAGACAAAGAGATGGAGTTACCGGGATGAAGAAAGTCTGAATAGGTGCGGGAAAATGATAATTCTGGGAAATCTTTTTGTGTGTTCAGAAGTCTACTATGGGGTGTATTGTGTTTAGCTTTTGCTATATGAAGTTTTTCCAGTGTATCGCATAGACTTCTGTTCTGAGGGGTTGATAGGATGATGGTACTGTGGAAGGAATGTGACCAGGATTTGTGAGGTTGTACTCTGCGAAGGTGGACTTGCCGGGGTTGTTCGTTTCTTATGGCTCTAAGGTGTCTTGTTCTTGTTCTAAAAGTTCGGCCTCTGTATAAATCACACATGAGCAACTCAATCGGTACCCCCATCTTATCAACCGGGTCTACTATATCTTTGTTTTTAGAAAGAATTGATTGTAGTGAGTATTGCATCTTGAAACAAATTTTGATATTGAAATGTTTGAGATATTTTTAAATTCTTTTTGAAACTTTTGGTATGTATGAGATGCAGCGGATTATATAGTTTTTTCGACTATGGGAGTAAGCTGGTTTGAAACGTTTTATTTCTACTTTTTGCGATATTTTTGAAAATGTTCTTAATTAGACTTATAGGGAAACCGTTGTTGATGCTATCTGTAGTATGATGTTGTATTCTCTACTATAAAATCATCTATGGACAATGAATAATATTCAGCAGTCTGTAAAAGAGGGAACGAAAAGCGGCCAACTTATATTGAAGTGGATGATTTGACTCGAATGGAATGACATGATCGGTGCACGTGGGCTTTCTGTAAATGGAAAATTCTATTTTATCCTCCTTTAGGCGCACAGTAAGTCCAAAACGGTAAGGAGCCGTCTGTGGAAGTTTCCAAGGGAAAGATATTCTAGGATGCAGGAAGTTGATGAAATCCAAGAACTGACTCAAGTCTGACTGATCGCCAAGAAAAACGCAAAATACATCATCGACATAGGGCTTCCATAAAAAGATTAGCTTTTTAAAAAGGTTACTGTTTTCGAGCTTTGCCTCAGATTCTTGAGAAAAACTTCTGCCATCATAGAGGCAAGAGGAGAGCCCATACTTAAACCGTTCTTTTGGATATATCGAATTAATGCACGGCATCTGGAAAAGTACAGATCGTTTTCGCGGTTTGTGGGATATTTTTGGATGATTTTTCGTAAATGTTGGTGCTTTTGTTATGGTTTGTGGAAAATCGCGATGAATTGTGAGTAGACGCTTTTCATTGTTACCAAGGATTATGAAATTTTTGTCGATATCACCCGGGATTACATTGATTTGTTTATATTCATTTCCTAATAAGGTTGATATTTGCTTGCGGTGTTCTGGCATATGTGTCTCTGGCATGTTGATAACGCTTGAAGTGAAGCATTCTACTCACTTCACGATTTGTATATCATTGATGACTGATCCTTTGTCTTCTGCCCCACTGTTATACTACCCTCCATGCCCTAGACCTTCCTTTTTTTGTCTGAAAGAGAAGTCTCCCTGGTCGGTCCAGTGGAGTGAAGGGTGTCCTTGTTTTTTTTCCCTTTCAAGTGCGAAGAAAATTAAAAAAATTACAAAATTAAAATAATCACATCACAGTAAAAAAAAAATTAAATTAAAAACATATTTTTCCGAAATTTGAAACTCAGGTTAAATTGCCTTGAGATCATTCGTACACTTTGGTTGAGAAAGTGGGAATTTAGAGGTTAAAGGTAATCATACGTTTTGGGATTTATAATGCAAAACCAGGAAGCCGAGGAAGAAGTTACGCTAACAAAAATCTTGAAGGAAATTCGAGATGTAAAAAACCGTATATCCGCGTCTGAAGTGAGGATACTATTGGAGGTACAAACATTGACGAATAAAAATGAGGCTTTGGAAAATAAATGAAGATCTGAGGAAAAACTTGAAATAACTGAACGCATAAGCAACAAGAACAATATTTTAATATTTGGACTACAAAGAGGTCCCATTTTACAGCAGAGTTCCTTTGTTTGTGAGTTGAATAAACTATTAGATACTCAAATAAAGACACCAGAAATAAGTGACTACTATTCATTAGGCCGAACAAAAACTAGTCCAATAAAAATAGAATTTGTTCATATCAAACAAAGAAAACTATATTTGCACGAGTGAAAATTTGAAGGGTACTAGAGTGTCCATTGCGAATGACCTTACGCTGCAGCAGCGTCAAAGAATAAATTACTCAGATCATTTATTATTACACTTGAGCCTATTAGCGTAAAGGGTGTGATTTTTCCACCCCCTAGCGATCGGCTATCACACTCCCTACTAAGGGGAACATTCACTCATCCCGGATAGCAAGTATCAGGGGATTGAGCTCTGAGGTCTTCGGTGTTCTTCTTCTCCTGGGTCTGGGTTATTCGTCCTTCTTGCTGTCCTGGATCTCTCGTTGATGTCGTGGTAGTTGGTTTTGCAATGTTTCCTCCATGGTTGTTCCTGGTGTCCATCGTGACCTACAAACTTCCTTACCGTCTAGCATACCAAGAAGTACTGCTTTTGCATTACTTTAAAAGGTTTTCATCCAAATCTAGCTCCTTGAGGTTGGACTTGAGGCTCTTAGGAATAATTCCTGTGGTTGATATGATAATGGAATGGTTCGGTACTAGACATTCCCCACTGCCTTTTAATCTGAAGTTCATCTCGATATTTCGATATTTTTTCAGCATATTTTACGTAGATTGTTTTGTTCAGGATGGCTACTCTAAAGTTTGCTCTCTCCTTTCTTCACTAGGATTATGTCTGGCCTGTTATAGCAATGTTAAATTTGTAAGTAGTTATTATTATATTATTATTATATTATCTAGAAAAGGCCAGAATAAATTCTACAGAACGATCCTACATAAAGGGAAACAAATTAGTGATTGGAGAAAATATTTACAACCTGGAAGAGCTAGAAAACTCTGAGGAGGTAAATAGACCAAATAGCGCTCCGGGTACTCCTGTTGCTAGAATCGCGACCGATCACTCAGCGAGGAACATTGTCCTGAACCGACTGATTTAACGGTGGAAACATCGACTACCGACGAGGGTAATAGTGGAAAAGGATTGCTAACACCACAACTGGCAACATATGCTCGACCACTCGATCAAGATACTGATTCGAGTACTACAATTGCTGGAGCTCAAGATCTAGGAACCCCTGGAGTGGGTGATATATCTGCACTTGCAAATTTGCCTGCAGGACCATCGACCACAGGTGAAAAAAATCGTGTGGGTAGATTCCTCACACCACATTTAGCTACACACACGAAAAAATTCTTACAGAAAACAAGGGCATCCCAAAAAGATATCGGAAGTGGTATGAAACTCCGAAATAGAACAGGGTCTGAAAATTAACAATTTGAATTGTGAAAAAAAAATCATTGTAAAAAATAAATAAAAAAAACAAAAAAAATGAATAAAAATGAATGAATAATTGAATAAAAACTGGCATTGGGTAAAATTGTATAATTTTCCTAAAAGAAATGAAAATGAAGATTATAACACAGTAATCGTAGATGACATTAATGAACTCGATTCTATCAGAGGTGAGAGTTTCAAGATTATTACGATGAATATACGTAGTATACAAAAAAATTTCAATGAATTCGAGTTGTTCTTAGAGGCTTCACCTACTGATTTCGACATAATCATACTAACTGAGACTTTTAAAGTAGAGGATCCAAATCTATTTAATATGAGAGGATATCAACAACTATATAATAAGGGCAAATACAATAAATATGACGGAATAATAGCGTACATAAAAATGAAATTGATTTTGAGTATTCGAAGATTCAGTTGGGAACGATTACAGCATTAGAATTTAGCTTCCAGAGTAAAGGAAAAAACTGAAACTCACTTCGATATATAAGTCGCCGCATTATTCCGCAGTGGAATTCAATAAGAAATTATTGCTGTACTTGGAGAAGGAGAAGTATTGTACGGATCATATTCTTACCGGTGACATGATATTAATTTATTTTCCTACGAATTTCACGTTGAAGAATATAAGAATATACTAACAACATATGGATTCAAGTCATTTGTAAAGGGTATTACTCGTCCCGACAGCGGTACTTGCTTAGACCATTTCTTCGTGAAGGGTATGCTTGCTAGTAGGTTTGAGCTTAGCGGAATCATACTGAGGAATCTTATCACAGATCATTACCCTATAATACTATACACAAAAAACATCATTGATAGAAACCACGTTAAACAAGATAATACAAAAAAATTTATAAATTATAGCAAACTCAAAAACTTACTGAATGCTGAAAACTGGAAAGAAGTGTACGATTATAACGATGTCAATAAAGTAACAGAAAACTTCATCGACATCTTGAAAAAATACATAGAACAAAGTACAACCACGGTATACCTCAAGAAAAAAAAAAATCAAAAAGAATGGATCACACCAAAGATAATGGACGAAATAGATAAGAAACAAAGAATGTACATCAAAGTGAAAAAAGAACCCACAAATATGCAACTAAAAAGTGATTATTCTAAAATGAAAAATAAAATACACAAACTCATAAAGGAAGCCAAAGCAAATTATTACGAAAATTACATAAACACGAATCAGAAAGATTCCAGAGCTCTATGGGAAAGTGTAAAATCAATTACTAATAATAGAAAACCGTATGCAGGTGTGAAATACATACAAAATGAGCAAAATGAGAAAATTGAGGACAGCCAAGAATTATGCGATCTTTTCAATGACCATTTTAGTCAAATAGGTGAAAAATATGCAAGTAAAATATCCCCACCAATAATTTCACAGAAAAAAGCAAGCCACTGGACAAATCGTTCTTTCTGTATCCAACTTGTCCTGAGAAATAGAGAAAACAATAAAGAGCCTGAATCAAAGAAATCTGCTGGACATGACGGAATACGCGCAGAAACACTAAAAGAAATACAAGAACTGATATCTGAACCACTCGCTCATATAGTGAATATAAGTTTTGAGATGGCCTGTTTTCCGGAAACTCTAAATCTGGGGATAGTAAAACTATTGTACAAGGGTGGAGATCGAAGTCGTATGACAAATTATTATAGATTGATTACATTAACATAAAATCTGGGCAAGATCTTCGAAAAGTTCGCATGGAAGCATTCATAGGTAAACATAATATTATATCAAAGAATCAATTTGGATTTCGTAAAGATATGTCGACCGAAAATGCAATAAAAAAAAGGTGACCGATTTTATATACAAAAATGTTGACAAAAAATTCCAACTTTGGCGCTGGTAAAAGATCTCTTAAAAGCATTTGACACCGTCAGTCATGATAGACTTTTGGAAAAGCTTGCGGAGTACGGATTTCCTGGTAGAATACTGAGCCTCCTTCAGAACTATATATCAAACAGAACTCAAGTTGTGACTCTAGATGGAAAATACAGCAGAAAGAATCGACTTACCTTCGGAGTACCACAGGGTACAGTACTTGGGCCTCTTTTGTTCAATCTTTATTTGAGCAGCCTCTTTGTATTGAATCACGGAGGAGAAATTATAGGTTTCGCGGATGACACGATAGTTTTGTTTCAAGTTGACACAGGAAAATCTTAAGTATCAGGCAATCGTGGAATGAGGGTCTTTGGTGAAGTGGTTTTGAATGAACAAATAAACTATGAATCCTGAAAAAACGGAATATCTAACCTTCTCCTCAAGCAAAAAAGGAATTCCAAATTTAGGAGATTTGAACATTGATACACAACTAAAAATTGAAAAAAATCACTTCAACAAAATATCTTGGTATCACCATTGACGAGAATTTAAAATGGCAGGAACATACATCTATCCTTTCGAAAAAACTGCGAGGCATCCTCTACAGATTCAAATATTTACCGCAAAGCATAAGATCTGCCAAACACCTGCGGATCCTTTATGATGCTCTAGTACAATCGCAGCTTTCGTATGGTATAATAGGATGGGGAGGTGTTTTGGACTGTCATAAAAAAGGCATAGATGTTCTACAAAATGCATACTCAAAGTTATGCATAGAAAAAAATAACATTCTCATCCGACAATATTTACACAATATCAAGAGCACCAGACCTGAGACAAATTTACGCGATGAGGATTATCATGTACATTCATCAGAGGAAAATTTCAGTTATAACGAGGGAACATAATTACTCAACAAGGGCTGGAGATATTAATTATGAGAGACCGAAAGCAGAAAAAAGGATAGGACAAAGGTACAGCGAGTATATTGCTTCAAGATTGTATTCAATGATACCAAAACAAATAAAAGAAGTAAAAAATAAATATACATTCAATAAAGAAATAAAGAAATGGATTATGGAGCAAGATAGGGAGCTTATACATGGAATTATAAATTCAACATAGATAATAAACTACAAAAAAAAATATAATTGAAGCAAGAAAAAATAAATATATAATTGAAGCAAAAAAAAATTTATGAAAGAAATTTTAATTTAAAAAAATATTAAAACAAAAAAAAATTCAATTGAAAAAAAAATCAAAATAAAAAAAATTAAAATAAAAACAAAACAAAATTTTTCATTAAAAAAACAGGCTGGGAGACCTTTTTTCACCGATTCAGGGACTTTTTCACCGATCAGGACGTTGTTCACCGATAGCGACAGGGGCCGAGTTGGAGCATCCGCTGATGACATTTTCGCCGATAAACTTTTTTCCACCGACTATGACAAAACTTGAAGTTGAAACTCATTTAATGATGGGTAACTTGTAAATAGGAAAATATACAGGGTGATTTTTTAAGTGTTTCATTAGACGTTTTCGAGGAAGGAATTGTAATACAGATTCAAGATTTTGGATTTTCGTTTAAGAATACATGAACTTTAATTGTAAAATATTTTCAAGAGGAATCTACTTCCGGTTTCACCGGAAACGAATGTAACTTCGTTATTCCAAATGCAACACCCTGTATATTTATACTTATTCGAATTCTTCGTTCAATTCTACACTGATTCGATGTATGATATGTGCAACCACTCAAGCGGTTCTTGAATTATAGCCTGATTATCATTTTTTTTGAAAAAAGGTTGTCACGAATTAGTGTCCATATCTTCAAAATCCCTCATTACAAGAATTTGTTTTTGCGAAAGTGGAACAAAAGAAAGTACGCTGATACTGTTTCTTGTATAACTTATGAGAAAATATTATACAGAGTATCTGAAAAAGGGCCCCAAAGTGAGCCTAAATAAAACTATGAATTCTCACTTTTTTCAAATGGCTATAATTTTGTAATTCCAATCGATTGCTCGTCAAAAACCAGTTATGGTGTCCCGAACATTTCATGCCTCTAAAATCAGTATTTTTGCCGTTATTCAATAAAATTCGAATTTCACGATTAAAGACAGGTTTCGCACAGTTTGTAAGCTTGCATTTTTGAAGTAGGCTATGTTAGGAACTGTCATTCTTACTTTTTCTTACAGATCAAGCACTAAGCAAAACATGCAATGATAATTTCACTGGAATGATAATATATCAAGGGTATGTTCTCTATTTGCGGCAAATGTAACAAATTTCTAGAAAAGGTAATTAGAAATTCAACGTACGAAATTTACATTTACTGACTGAGTTCGTAGAAGAATTGATGAATGTATGGCGGTAGGCAACATTTTGAAAATTTATTATAGTATTATTTCCTGTTGTGAATAAAATTTTTGTGATAGTTTTAAACTAAAGATCATTCATTATCTATTACTGTATTCACACGATTCCGTTTTGGGTTAATGCTTCCACTACGGAGAAAATTGTTTTGATACTTCCTGAACTTCGATTTTGTTAAAGGTGGTAAATGTGGATTTCTTTCGTTAAAAGTTCTGACTGCCCTTTCTAATATTTTGTAACATTCACCATAAATGAAGAACATATTCAATACATCACTGTTACTGTAATTCATATTTTGCATAGTGCCCGATTAATCAAAAAAGTAAAAATGACAGTTCTCTAAAATGCACTATAAATCAACAGACATAGCCTTCTTGAAAACTTCTATCCTAATAAATCTATGGTTAGACTAAGAAACCTTGATTCAATCATGAAATTCGAATTTTATTCAATAACGGCAAAACTACTGATTTTAGAGGCATGAAATGTTCGGGACACCCTAACTGGTTTTTGACGAGCCATCGATTGGAATTACAAAATTATAGGGTTGCCATTTGAAAAAAGTGAGATTTTTTAGTTTTATTGAGGCTCACTTTGGGGCCCTTTTTCAGACATCCTGTATAATATTTCCTCATAAGTTATACAAGAAACAGTAACAGCCTACTTTCTTTTGTTCCACATTCGCAAAAAGAAATTCTTGTAATGAGGGATTTTGAAGATATGGACACTAATTTGTGACAACCTTTTTTTCAAAAAATTTGATAATCAGGCTATAATTCAAGAACCGCTTGAGTGGTTGCACATATCATACATCAAATCAGTGTAGAATAGAACGAAGAATTCGAATATGTATAAACATACAGGGTGTTGCATTTGAAATAACGAAGGTACATTCGTTTCCGGTGAAACCGGAAGTAGATTCCTCTTGAAAATATTTCACAATTGAAGTTCATGTACTCTAAAACGAAAATCCAAAATCTTGAATCTGTATTACAATTCCTTCCTCGAAAACGTCTAATGAAACACTTAAAAAAATCACCCTGTATAGTTTGTTTTCTTTATTGCCGTAAATTAGGTTTACAAATTGTGATTTTTTTTAACACTGTACACAGATATCACCCCAGGGTGCATAACTCACAGTAATTTTTAAGAGTTTATTTATGTATGAATCAATAAACTCTATTCTATTCTATTCTATTCTATAGTATTGGTTGTTGAATTTAAAGAAATTTTGTCTTATGTAAATGTTAAGTGCAGAAGTTAGGGTTACCACAGTATCGTTGTCGAGATTCGAGTCCGATAGAAGTTGACTTAATAATGTTTCTGATTCAGTAGGTGGAGTTGATGGACATAAATTAACGATGTCAAAAGGAACTATGGTTGCGCCTTTCGGAACTCTCGCATCCTTAAGCGATTGTATCAGCTCTGGAGAATACGCCTATCGTAAACAAGAAAACTTCCAGAAGAAACAAATTTAGAACTGGTAATTTTCGAATAATTTGAATTGATCAAACTGTCAACCAATCCACAAATTTTAGCCAATTTGTAAAACAAATGGTTCTGAGGAAATAATGATTTTTTTATTGAAGGTATTATTTTCCTCCCGAATTTCTGAATGTAGGAGGATTTTCAGAAAAAAAATTCGCGTTTGCATTTTTTAGTATTTCACGCAATTTTTTTGTTTGTACTTTTCAATATGTAATTTCAAGATGATACTCAAATAAAAAAAAAAATTTGGTTCGATGGAAATTAGCTCTTCGGAGTGAATATTTCAGCTTATTTTTCAAAGAATCCAAACACTATATTTATACGGGAAGAGCAAGGCTTTTACTGAGGTTTTTTCCTTGTTCTTGTACTAGATGAAAGCCACTTAATGACGATTAGCCAAGAAATTCATTCAATCCAGTTGGTTCATTCAGGTTTGATTCAGAAGTATTTTCGATCATTTTCTGGCACTTAAAGATAGATTTCTGCCCCCTAGTACCTAATCACACCATCGAGGAGTAAGTTCCATTGATGTGTTTCAAGTTGAAAAACAGATCGCGTTTGTTATTACCTACATCTGTATTGTAGTTGTTTCAATAATCGTTCTTTTAATTCCTTGAATTTGTTGACGATTTATTGAAAGTTTGCGTTTGTTATTACCACTTAGTAAAAAGTAAACCTAGAGAGGCCTTCGCGCATTTGTTTTGGAGCCAAGTCTGTTTATGCACGCGAACAATAATCCGGTGTCGCAAACTCGTGCCGAATGTTCATTCAATATTGGTGGGATAATTGGTCTACCGCTCCCCTATTCTGATACTAGTTTCCGGATGGGATGTTTTTACATTTTTTTTTATTTTACGTTCATAAATTGAATTAAGTTACTGATTTTATGTCAAAATACGAAAGTTATATTCAGGAATTGAAGAAATGAAAATATAACCAATTGTTTACTTCACTTCAGTGCGGCAGTGAAAAGCTTTCCATTTCACTCTTATGCTTGGTTGATTATAATGCAGTACTTTCTCTATGTTCATTTCTTACTCTGAAATTATTACATTTGCATTGTAGTTGTTTCAATAATCGTTTTTTCAGTTCCTTGATTTTGTCGACTATTTGAAAGTTATCGTTTGTTATTACATTTGTATGGCAGTTGTTTCAAGAATCGTAATAATTCTTTGATTTTGTACAATATTTGCAATCATAAGAACAAATTTGTCTTATTAGTCATGGCTCGGTGTGTCTAGAATAATTTAGTATGATATTCATCGACCGGAAGATCAATTTGTAGATAAATGCATTTTGTATAAGCTCATTTATTCATATCACTAGAAATGTCATTGAAAAGGTAAACTTGAATCAGTATCATATTTTTTTGGCGCTGGTTTCTATTCAGTATAATATGCGGGATCGGAGAATGAGTCCCATGAGTGAGGTTCCCAATCAGGTCTGTGTCTGGGTTCTGGTCTAGGCCTTGGCCCTGGTTTCGGTCCTGGTCCTGGTCTTGGTTCAGGCCTGGGTCTAGGTTCAGGTCTTGGTCTGGGTCCTGGTCTTGGTCTTGGCTCAGGCCTTGGTCTAGGTTCTGGTCGTGGACCAGGTCTTGGCCTAGGTCCTGGTCTAGGTCTAGGTTCTGGTCTAGGTCTTGGTCTCGGTCCTGGTCCCGGTCTAGGCCTAGGTTCTGGTCTTGGTCCAGGTCCTGGTCTGGGACGTGGTCTAGGTTCTGGCCTAGGTCCAGGTCCAGGTCTTGGTTCTGGTCCTGGCCTTGGCCTTGGTCTGGGTTCTGGTCTTGGTCTTGGTCCAGGTCCAGGTCGTGGCCTCGGTTCTGGTGGTCCTGGTCTTGGCCTTGGGCCTGGTCTTGGTCTTGGTTCTGGCCTTGGTCTTGGTTCTGGTCTTGGTCTGGGACCAGGTCCGGGTCGTGGTCTAGGTTCAGGACGAGGTCTTGGTCTTGGTCTGGGTTCTGGTGGTCCTGGCCGTGGTCTTGGGCCTGGTCTTGGTCCTGGTCCTGGCCTTGGTCTGGGGCCAGGTCGAGGTCGTGGTCTGGGTCCTGGTGGTCCAGGTCTTGGTCTGGGGCCAGGTCCTGGTCTAGGTCTTGGTCTCGGTCCTGGTCCTGGCCTTGGTCTGGGATCAGGTCCAGGTCGTGGTCTGGGTTCTGGTGGTCCTGGTCTTGGCCTTGGCCTGGTCTTGGTCTTGGTTCTGGCCTAGGTCTTGGTTCTGGCCTTGGTCTGGGACCAGGTCCGGGTCGTGGTCTAGGTTCTGGACGAGGTCTTGGTCTGGGTCCTGGTGGTCCTGGTCTTGGTCTTGGGCCTGGTCTTGGCCTAGGTTCAGGTCTTGGTCCTGGTCCTGGCCTTGGTCTGGGGCCAGGTCGAGGTCGTGGTCTGGGTCCTGGTGGTCCAGGTCGTGGTCTTGGGCCAGGTCCTGGTCTAGGTCTTGGTCTCGGTTCTGGTCCCGGTCTAGGTCGTGGTCTTGGTTCTGGTCTTGGTCTAGGTTCAGGGCTTGGCGTCGGAGTTGTACTGGGTGTTGGCTCGGGTTTCGGTGTTGATACTGTTGTTGATTTAGGTTCTGGTTTCGGTGTAGATGGAGATGTGGGTTTGGGTTCAGGAGTTGGTGTTGGTCCTATGGTAGGTTTTGGTTTACGTGTAGGTTTAGGTTTGCGTGTAGGCCTTGGTCTACGTGTTGGCCTCCGTCGATCAATTTCGTCACTAATGAATTCATCGAACGGTATAGCATTCAAACCATATTCATCTTCTTCATCTTCATAATCCTGAAGACTAACTGATTCTTCGGAGTCTGTTCCTGCTGCAGCTGGAAGATATTTGAGTACGTGAGTGGTTCAGTTATGAGTTTCGAATATTTTACTACTATTTTGTGTTTTAAATGAACCATTTAAACGGAATTTTCAACGGGAACATTGAAAATCTGGTTTCGAAGTTTGACACCAAAGTGTAAATTTACAATATTTTTTCATAAATTAGTACTACTCTGCAATATATTCATAGACTTACCTGCAGCTGCAGCTATTAAAATAAATATGAAAAATAAAAGTTTTATCCACCTCATGGTGATCTGATTTCTGTTATGAGTGTCGTTCCTTTTATATACAATTCATTCGGGATTGATCTATTGAAAAATCTGATAGATAAGAAATCAATTGATCCCATGCAATTGTAATAAGCTGTTGAAGATAAAAATATAATATATTATTAGTGACGAATTTTGGTTCCCTGAAAGTTGTCCGTCGAAAGAGTTTTTCCAGACGACGGCTGGTAGATGATGACCGAAACGTTAAAAAGAAGAAGTGAAGGTGATGGGCGAAGCCAATAAAAATACAGTGTATTTTACATTCTATTGAAAGATTTCAACGAAATTTCTATGAAGCTGCAACGAGTTCAAACATTGAATTAAACTAAAAATTTGAATTCTAGTTTTTATTTTATTATCACTCAACTTCAAAGAATTGTTTACCTTTGCAGAAGGAATAATTGCGTTCTTATCTAACATAGATGTGAATTTATAGTTGAAAACTAAACACGTTTGGTATTAAACATTCGCAATATTGATTTTGTTTCATTGATTTTTCGTGAAATATCTTGATTTTGATGATCATTCGAAAGTAGATATAAAATTTGTCTCTAGAATTCTGAAAAAAAGTATCTAAAATGATATGTGATATTATACAATATTGAAAGCACCAAAAAATATTTTGTAAACGTTACCACTAAATAATTTGTGAATTTGGGTAGAAATTTTATATTGAGGGCTCACAAAGAATGAGCTTCATATCATGAAGGAAGATAAAACATTTCTCTTCGGATAGGCAAATGAAGTTATTATTGAAGAGCCCTTACAAGCATCAAGTTAGTGAATTTTCATCTGATTCGATCTCTAGTTTCAAAAATATTCGCAAAAAAAATTCAATCATGATAACTCGAGAACTCTTCGAACGATCTGGCGCATTCATTTGAAAATGTTTTCGAACAGACGGACCTAACTACTGTATTTTCGACATTGAATTTCTGCATCAGTATGTTCAAGGTTATTTTTTTTTCATTGATTTATGAATTTGATAGATGAATTCTCAAACGTTGCACCAGACATAAAGTATAACAATGTTCACACCAAAAACTAAACGTTATAACAAAGAAAAACCTTTCAAAGACCCTATATAGACACTAGACAGATAACAATGTCTTATATCTCCAATATTACAACTGAAATAACCTTTATTTTTTCCTCGGAAATGTATTTCACAATTTACGTATTCAGTTGGGAAAACTAGCAAAGAGCATATTGCAATTTTCAGTTATTGAAATTATCGTTAACTCCCGTAGCAAAAATGACACAGTGCACAATTTTTCTTTTTGGCAGAGCCTGAATGACTCTTCATTCCATAGTTTATATTATGTATACGTCGAGGAAGGATACAGGGTGATTTTTTTAAGTGTTTCATTAGACGTTTTCGAGGAAGGAATTGTAATACAGATTCAAGATTTTGGATTTACGTTTTAACGTTTTAACTTCAATTGTAAAATATTTTCAAGAGGAATCTACTTCCGGTTTCACCGGAAACGAATGTAAATTCGTTATTTCAAATGCAACACCCTGTATATTTATACATATCCGAATTCTTCGTTTAATTATACACTGACTTGATGTATGATATGTGCAACCACTCAAGCGGTTCTTGAATTATAGCCTGATTGTCAAATTTTTTGAAAAAAAGGTTGTCACAAATTAGTGTCCATATCTTCAAAATTCCTCGTTACAAGATTTTATTTTCGCGAAAGTTGAACAAAAGAAAGTACGCTGATACTGTTTCTTGTATAACTTATGAGGAAATATTATACAGGATGTCTGAAAAACGGCCCCAAAGTGAGCCTCAATAAAACTATAAAATTTCACTTTTTTCAAATGGCAACCCTATAATTTTGTAATTCCAATCGATGGCTCGTCAAAAACCAGTTAGGGCGTCCCGAACATTTCATGCCTCTAAACTCAGTAGTTTAGCCGTTATTGAATAAAATTCGAACTGTATCAAGGTTTCTTAGTCCAACCATTTTTTTTTAGATTTATTAGGATAGAAGTTTTCAAGAATGTTATGTCTGTTGATTTATAATGCATTTTAGAGAACTGTCATTTATACTTTTTCGATTAATCGGGCACTATGCTAAATATGAATCACACTAACAGTGATGTATTGAATATGTTCTTCATTTATGGTGAATGTAACAAAATATTAGAAAGGGCAGTCAGAACTTTTAACGGAAGAAATCCACATTTAACACCTTTAACAAAATCGAAGTTCAGGAAGTATCAAAACAATTTTCTCCGTAGTGGAAGCACTAACCCAAAACGAAATTGTTTTGATACCTGCTGAACTTTGATTTCGTTAAAGTCAGTAAATGTGAATTTCGTTCGTTGAATTTCTAATTACCTTTTCTAGGAATTTGTTACATTTGCCGCAAAAAAGAACATACCCTTGATATATCATTCCAGTGAAATTATTATTGCATGTTTTGCTTAGTGCTTGATCTGTAGGAAAAAGTAAGAATGTCAGTTCATAACATAGCCTACTTAAAAATGCAAGCTTACAAACTGTGCGAAACCTGTCCTTAATCGTGAAATTCGAATTTTATTGAATAACGGCAAAAATACTGATTTTAGAGGCATGAAATTTTCGGGACACCATATCTGGTTTTTGACGAGCAATCAATTGGAATTACAAAATTATAGGGTTGCCATTTGTAAAAAAGTGAGATTTCATAGTTTTATTGTTGCTCACTTTGGGGCCCTTTTTCAGACACCCTGTATAATATTTCTTCATAACAAGAAACAGTATCAGCGTACTTTCTTTTTTTCCACTTTTCCAAAAAGAAATTCTTGTACTGAGGGATTTCGAAGATACGGACAGTAATTTGTGACAACCTTTTTTTCAAAAAAATTGATAATCAGGCTATAATTCAAGAACCGCTTGAGTGGTTGCACATATTATACATCAAATCAGTGTAGAATTGAACGAAGAATTCGAATATGTATAAATATACAGGGTGCTGCATTTGAAATAACGAAGTTACATTCGTTTCCGGTGAAACCGGAAGTAGATTCCTCCACTCTAAAACGAAAATCCAAAATCTTGAATCTGTATTACAATTCCTTCCTCGAAAACGTCTAATGAAACACTTAAAAAAATCACCCACTATATACCCCATGTTTAAAAGAATGAAAATATAAGAAATATTTTACGCACCCTCTCTATAAAATTGCTATGGCCGTCAAACCAAAATTTGTTTTATTTATGGCATCACAACGGAAACGGTGGCTCATTTATATGGATAAAAACAAAAAAGGGTTGAATGAACAATTTGAAAAATATTGATAGTTTTGAATATTTCAGTTTCATAGCACCTTTTCTTCTCATTAAATGAAAGGAAATGTGAAATCCCACTGCCATACTGGTTTGCTGAAAAAATTCAATTTTCTGAATCCCGTAAACCGACTCATTTACGGAAAGATTCCACATTTTCTCGACGTGTTACTACCTGAAATTAGTTTTATTTATTCAGAATCACAATGTTCAATATGATTACATTACATCAGCATGGTAAATAAATTTTTGATGAATTTCAGAAGTTTTCAACATTACCTACATTAAAAATAAATGCAAAGAAAAGAAGTTACTCAATCTTTTTTGTCAAAATACGATATAAATCATTTGCGATTCATTGTTTTTGTTTCACCAGACTCCTTGAGTTGCACTGCTATAGTTAATCATCAGTAATCATTTCATTGAGTGTTTATTTGTTGTCTATCCGAGCTATATTCGAGTATTTTAATATCTTAAGCATCCAGACTCATTAAACCGATTCTAAAACTGACGATTTGTACGATGAAGGTTCAATTACTGCCTATCTCAAATTAAAATGAATTTCCGTTTTTTCCTGGAATTTCATCATTTCATCTTTTTTATCGATTTGAATTCGAAAAAATTCAAGGAAGCCCTGAGCAGGAGCTTCTTAACGCGCGTTCAGTGTTGGAGCAATGAGGCAATTAATTCAAAATTTTGTGTAGGACTTGAGATTGATACTAAATATATAAATGCAAAATCTCAGCACGACCGAAAAAATATTCTCGAAATCACTCAAAAACAGAAATATGTAAAAATAATTGAAAAAATTTAAATCTTTGATTCTGATGATGCGATTTCTGCATAAACATTCAATAAATCAGTAGTTTATGTCGGCAGAAGGAACCAAACCGAAACTCATTATCCTTTCAGCGACGTTTCGGAAAATTTTCTTCCTTCTTCAGGCTACAAAAATAGAAAAATAAAATTAATCGAGCACTCAGAGAGAATCATAAGGAATACAAACGTCAAAAAACAAAAATAACAATGGTGAATAGGTACATATTTGTCATGAAGATAAAAATAAATATCTATAAAAAGTCGAAATTAAAATGAAAAACAATAGGATTTACATAATAACCCAATAAGGACATATTCAAAGACTCACACTTTACAAAAATATTACAATTAAATATAAAATTAAATATAAAATATAACAAAAAAGGGAACTCACCACATCAGAATAACAACTATAAACATGATCAAATATACGAATACGTAATTTACAGGGAAAATGGGGTTCTAACGCAAATTACATCATGATTCAAAACAACAATAGAAGAAATCAAAGCGGCAAACAACAATGAAAGACATGTACACATATATTCACTGTCTTAGTCCGACTTCTTTGATCGAATTGCAATATACAGCCCTCAACATTTAATTGGAACGATGTAACCTTCGACGAATTGAACATTCAATATATCCATCCTAATTCAACAAATAAATCTAACGCGAATCGGATCCCTTGTTATGAAAATATGAAGATTCATCTTTTCGATATTTCTATTGAATTTTCTATGATTCTGATTCATAAACATTCAGTATAAATTTCACTCAAATCGAATGTTTTGTTATGGAAATATGAAGATTCTTCTTTTCAATATTCCAATCGAATGTTTCAAGGTTTTGTTAACACTATAGCCACAAAGTTCTGAATGGGGCTTATTATGAGCATCTTAAAAGTAACCGCATGCCGATTGGTTTTGTTTTGTTTGAGATATTGAGGAATGGCCATATTTTATGGAACACCCTGAATGATCTGGCTGGTTGACGAACTTAACAGAGGCATTTGGGAACTAAACTCAAGTCTCTAGGACAATCACTTCGAAAGTTATCGTGCTAACGAACGGCCGGACGGCCCCACGGACAGAATTGAATTCGACCACGGATTCAATATCAGTTCAAAAAGAACGGGTGCTCCAAAAATCATAAGTGATTTAGAGACAACGAATAGACTTTGTGACTTTGTGGTAATGCAAAAAATAAGCAAAGAGAAATTAATTCATAATACCCAAAGTTCTCGTGCTTTCTTCGAAAAGCAAAAACGATAAGGACGAAATCCACACTTCAGTTCAAACCTACTGCTTGGCCATAGGCCAAAAAAATAGCATTTTCAGGCTATCCACTATAGTTGTAACGAATATTCGCATTCGCGTTCGCATTCGCATTCGCATATATTCGCATATTTTCGAATATACGTATTTGCATTCGCATCCGCAAAATTTCTGCGAATGTTTTACGAATATGAATATCAGAAAAAAACTTATAACACAAAATTGAGTGCAATTGAAACCAACAAAAACGAATCTATGAAACTTTTATCAGTCTTTCTTTATATAACTTTTGAATGTTTAAATGATCATCACCTTGAATAAAACTCAAAAATATGATAAATAATCGAAAACTATATTCTTCTACATCAAATTATAAATATAATCTAAACGAACAAGAAATGTAAAAACCCTCAAACATAATACATACTTCTTCCTCGAAAAATAACACTTATTTATCTTATTGAACACTTCTACATTCGCATTTGCATTCGCGAATGTCAGTAGCAGACATTTGCATTCGAATTCGCATTCGCGAATGTATAAAATATGACATTCGTTACATCACTACTATCCACAGGGGCTCAAGATCTGTCAAGAATGCTAGAACTCACGGACGTATATCTCCAAGTATCTTTTTTGGCAGTAACGGATGTCGTGGATATACGTCAACCTAATAATGAACAGATGATATGGTAATTGATCTTCGTGGAAATGAGTGCTCTATTAATCATGTTAAGTGGCATATTTTACTTTATTCGTAACAAATTCACGAAAGGTCCTGAGCAGATGCTTTTGAGCGGTCGTTCTTTGGTGGAGTAATCAAACTTTTACCTCCAAATTTTATATGGATACCAAATAAATGGATGCAGAATCTCAGCACAATCGTAATTATATTTTGGAAATTATTCAGAAAATGAAATCTGTAAAAAATAAATATAAAAAAAATTCAATTCTATAGATCTGATGATACGTTCCGCTTAAAATCTTACATACATCTTACATGTCAGTCATGATTCACAAAATGAAATTCACTCAAATGGGATATCCTGTTATGGAAATATAAGAATTCTTCTTTTCAATATTCCCAGTGAATTTTCTATGGTTCTGCTAACACTATGGCCACAAAATTTTGCACAAAAATTAAGTGTTTTACTAGTTCAAGAAGAAAGACTGCTCAAAAACATTGAAATTATTATTTAATTAACTAGGTTATTAAAGACAGCGTAATTTTCAAGATACTGAGCAGAGCGAACGCGTTAATAGTTCGAGACCATTATAGATAAATAACCAAGTTGATTACAAGATTTTTCCGACGATCTCGATATAAATTGTTTATGATTGATTGAATTACATTCTCATTTCACACGAGACTTACATTTTGAATAATAAAATTTCTATACATGTAGTTATATTCCATTACAGTTTTGACATCTTTAGTAGTGCTTCTGAATACTTCGTGAGTGGATGCCATGAGGATTGCATATTAAAATAGCATAAATTGAGCATTAACATGGGTTATTAATGATCAATTGAAATCACCTTTTATTTTGAGATCGAAGGAGAAAGATATTAAGTGATGAATACTGATGTATTATTTCTCTAGAGAATTGATATCTTTAGTCATAATTCAAATTACCGTATTAAACCTTGTACATACATGACTGGATAATAAAAGTGAGTGTGGAGCAAAAGTATATTGTATATTTCTTGGGTGAAGCATCTTTTCAAACTCCTTTGCTTCATTGTCGTTTGGGAATATTATGCTTTTCCCACTTATCAAACAATATACTTTTGCTTCACACTCACTTTCATAATCCACTTATGTATAATATTTAATACGTTGGTACTGAATATTAACGTTTTTAAAGTAATTTTTTCGGAAGTTTGCTTATGAAATCAAAATAAAGAGTAGGTACCCATATATTCATGAATTCAGCTACTTATAGAGAAAGAAATATTTGGTTAATTCTTTTTGCTCTCAAACTTCGAAAACTGTTTAGTTTGGCACTACTTACACAGCAGTTTCGACAAAGTGCCACCCACCCTTCGGTAGCGAAATGGAATCGTCTCAACTATTTTTTCAAGGCATCAAATGTCACACGTGTTGCTCATTTTTAGGAGACTTCTCGCAATTCTCATATTAATGTTCTATGTTCGGCCATAAAAATGCATTAATTTGTACAGGAAGGCTGAATCAATCAATGGATTTGAGGTAATCAATAGCTTTTAGGATACTCCAATTCAAATAATCATTTTCCTTTTTTTTTAGGGTAACAATAGTAACTCACGAAGGGTTATTACTCTAATGTTATTTGGTTTTAAAAACTCTCCAACCTGGTCTATAACTATAAGGCAATGCGTTTGCGCAAAATAGAATTACTCTGCTGAGTTGCATGCACTAATGCTAGTCGACCAAAAATAATCATCTAGGTCAGTTTTCTATTGATCTGTTTATTTGCTACGGCATTAGCAGTGATATGGTGCCTGTTGATATTTTCCAAGTAAAAAAAATTAGATCATCGAGTGAACTTGATATAAGATTTTCAATATGATATGATGAAAGAAGTGATTTATTGATACGATTGTGGATGATTATTTTTAATTCCTGCATTTTGTTTTCGACGTCAATGAGGAGTATGATTTGCAGATAAACATTATTGAGGGAGAGATGATTTGATTTCAGAATATATAACATCATAGATTATGCAGATGAAGCACTTGAAGCAATCGAGTGATTAGGTACTTATTTTGATACTATTAGATGCGTATAAAGTGAATAGATAACGAAAATCTATACAAGGTGTTTCAAAAGGAGGTGATCACATCTCAAGAATAGACTGAAAACTGACACTATGGGTAGTATTGTAATGAACTTTTTTAGAAATATGCTTCGGAAGTTGACACACCCAAAGAATTTCTTGTATGCCCGACCCTCATAGAGAGCACTACTTAAAAGGTTCTTACCGAGTAGTATTAATCATAAGTTATATTGTTATTGTTGTATGTTCCATTTATTAAGCAGAATTTCGAGTGAACTCAAAAAAAATCATTCGATACTGAGTAGGTATCGTTTTTGGAGTATTTTGATTAGAAGATTATGAAGTTTCAATACTGTGTAACTAGCCTGCTTCAGGAGCGTCAGATATAAAAAAACCAATTCATTGGATATATCAGCTTTCAATGGTTTATTACACACCGAGGTTCGAAGTGATTCATTCCTGTCGTGGGATTACCTATGATCTCGAGACAGGAATGGAACTTGCTACCGAGGTTTGTATACTATTCTATTTACAACCATCATATTCCAATTAAAAATTTAGAAAAGCACTGACGTGAAAATGCCTAAAATATGTCATTATACGATAAATTACTAAGAACGCGGATTTCTCAGAATAATCAAGTAGATATATTATTAATGCGGATCTTCTTCTTCTTCTTCGCGCGGTGCCTTCCGGCCGAACTGACGCCTAGTGGCCCATTGTTCACCCGCATCGTTCTATAGAGACTCAGCTCCTCAGACAGAAATGTCACGAGTCTACCAGGAGTGGTCCCTCTCACCATAGGAATAGTAGGTGTTGGATTACCTAGGTGTGTTGACCTTAACTCAGTTAAGTTGCCATAGTTGAACAGAATATGCTCAACCGTTTCATCAGTGCTCCTGCACCACCGGCATAAGGAGCAGCTCGTTAATCCCATTCTCTTCAAATGTTTGTTCAACAGGTGACCAGTCAATGCACCAGTCACCAGACCGAGTTGTTTCCTCTCCAGCAACAGAAGTCTATTTACCTCAGGTCGCGAGGACGGTCTCCCAATGAAAATCCTCGACCACCTCAGGCCCACCCCACTCCGAGGAAAATTTCCTGTTTAGCCAGCTCCGGAAAAAGCTTCTGGCAGCGCAGGCTCCGGACCAACAAATGCTAGTCTGGCTCCCCGCCTAGCCAGTTCATCTGCCTTGACATTACCAGGTACATCCGCATGAGCCGGACACCAGATTACTTTCAAAAAGTTATCAGAGCCCAGCCCACGCAGAGCTTTCCTGCATTCTTCTACCAAAAGAGAGTCAACCCTAACATCAGATAGAGATTTCAGAGTTCCCTGACTGTCGCAACATATGTAAATGTGCTGGCCAGAGTATCCTCTGCGAATATTTTCTAGTGCGCATGCAAGTACCGCAAATAGCTCAGCCTGCACAATGGAATAGTCCTTCCCCAGAGGGATAACCTGATTGAAGTAAGGACCCACGATTCTGGCACCAGACCCTGTTGTTGTGACAGAGCCATCCGTGAACCACGTGGGACCTTCAGGACTATGAAGCCTGTTTGATGAAGATCATAGGTCTCTGTCAGGAGAAATTACCCTGTAGGGTTCGTCGAAGTAGAACTTAGTGCCCGCGCGGTCACCTCTTTGGAGAAGGGGAGCGTGAGCATCCTTAACCATTTTGAGGGCCCTTGCGTACCCAGTGAAGAGTCTTCCTTTCATCTTCTTCCTTTAGTCATAATATTCTGGTTGATGGCCTTCTCCATAGAAGGCCGCCACACCATAGAGGCATAGGTCAGGATAGGCCTCACTACGGCAGTATACAACCAGTGCATAATGTGCGGTTTGAAGCCCCATCCATTACCTAGCACCCTCCGAGTAGACCAGAATATAACATTGGCCTTATTCGTTTGATTCCCAACGTGTTTGTTTCACAAAAGTTTGTGGAGATAACGAACATGTTCGGATAGAGTGAGCCCAACTCCACACAGACTGGGAAGTCTTATGTTGCTAGGCACCCTCTTCCTAGTAAAGAGAACCATCTCTGTCTTACTAGGATTTACAGAGAGCTCGTTTTTCAAGCAGCATCGTTCAACCCATCGCAGAGCATTTTGCATCTGGTCCATAATGACACTGATTACCTTACCTCTGATTAGTATAACAAGGTCATCCGCATAGGCCACCACAATGAACCCAGCCCTCCCCAACTCCACCAGGACGAGATTCCACAGTAGCGGAGACAAAACACCTGTGATGTATCGAGGGTGTTTGCAATAAAGGGGATTATTCAGTAAGGAACGAACCACCTACTTTGCTCTTTATTTACTTATCTATGGTACAGTTGGACTGGGAATGGAATGAAATCAATTGTCTTCCATCGAAGTAGCGGTGTGTTATGATAACATGTTTTGATATTATGATTAATAATTAAAACAATGTGAGCAATACACCACATCTCCTACGGGAGACTGAAAGAATTTTCATTTCTGTAGAAAGAATAATTCTTTCATTCTATACAAAATACATATCCATTCCCATAAATAGTTAAACCTTTCCAGATAAAAAACTTATTCTACTTAGAGCAATCATCAAATTCATAACTAATTATAGGTACATACATAATATTAGGATCCTAATAGCATTACACTTTTTTTCAGTTAATTAAGGGGGGTAAAAAGGTTTTGTCCTGTTTTTGTGTACTACACTTTCCTTTCCGTTTTTTAAAATTCTCACATTCGGAGTCTCTTCACTAATCACTAAATAAGGTCCTTCATATATGTTGTCTAACTTCGTATTCACTTCACTTTTAACGAGCAAATAGTCATTTTTATTGTAAGTTACAGGATTAATGTTCCTATCATAAATACATTTTCGTTTTGTTTTACCTTTCAAAAGATTATTTCTAGCATCTTCGTGAGCTCTTTGCAACCTATACTTCATTTCTAATGGATAACTTTCAAAATTATAAAGAGGATCTACATTATTTATCAAATTACTGGGTAAATTACAAATTCTCCCAAATACTAGCTCAAAAGGTGTATATTGGGTTTCTGTGTGAACTGTTGTATTGTACGTGAAACACCAATAGGGAACCCAAAAACTCCAAGATTTGTAATGATTTTGTGTTTGGGTTCTCAAATATGAGCCTAGTACTTTGTGAGAATTTTCTAATGCACCAATACTCTCATGATGATATGCCGTTGACTGCAAATGATTAATTTTCAACAATTTACAAACTTCAGCTATTGTAGAGGATATGAATTCCGAGCCTCTATCTGTGGCTATCTCCTTAGGGACACCATATCTCAATATGAAATTGTCAACAAAAGTTCGTGCTATGGTGATAGTATCCTTGGATCTAATAGGATATGCTTCTACAAATTTTGAGAGTTCACATTGCAAGGTCAAAATGTATGAAAATTCATTTTCATCTTTTTCGATAGGTCCAACTATATCTAAGAAAATTTTCTCAAAAGGTGAAGTAGATGTGGATGTTATCACCATTGGTTCTTTAGTATGTTTACTGTACTTGTGTTTTTGACAACTAACGCATCTCTTTACAAATTCAGATACATCTTTCGAAATTCCTGGCCAGAAATAATACTTTTTGACATTATTCAACATTCTGCGTATACCTGCATGTCCGCCTGTTGGTAATAGATGAAAGTC
Source organism: Propylea japonica (assembly GCA_013421045.1). NCBI lineage: Eukaryota > Metazoa > Arthropoda > Insecta > Coleoptera > Coccinellidae > Propylea > Propylea japonica. The sequence goes on along the minus strand of CM024242.1, from coordinate 41,611,447 downwards.
ATTCAATATCAGTTTTTTCGTATCGCTATTTTCGATTCTTTTAACTCCATTAATAATACATATTCGGGGACCGGTCCAATTGGAGTTTTCTTTTATTCCTCTTATAAAATTTTCAATCGATTGTACATTATTTTCATTTTTCATAATACATATTTCTTCAATATTCTCCATTTCACTAAATAATTCCAAATCTCTCAACAGTACGTCTAGCGTGAATGTCGATCGAGAAATTGGTTCACATAAAATAGTCGACTTACTTGGAACATAATATAGCGAATCTGATATTGAATAAATTTCTTTTTCTTTGTATGAATCCTTATGAACATTTGACACAAAATTAAGCTCAACACATTCTTTCGGTTTTTTAAGAAGTTCTACAACTTTCGGTTGATCAGGCCGTTTTGTCGTATCACTTGCTTGCAAACCGTTCTCATTCACTCTATCATTCAGTCTTTGCGCTCGTGTCATGACTGCAATTAAACTTTGACTCATTCCTTTCAATTCTTTCGATGTAACAATTATTCGAGACAATGCATCTGCTGTAACATTTTCACTTCCTTTTATATATTCAATATGAAAATCATACTCTTCCAAACACAAACGAAATTTTGTCAAACGACTAGATGGATTTGAATGATTGAAAAGGAAAATTAAAGGACGATGGTCTGTTTTTATTTTGAAATGTCTACCGAAAAGATATGGATGAAAGTGACTAATACACCATTTTATGGCAAGAAGTTCTTTTTCAATAGTGGAATAGTTTAGTTCCGCTTTATTCAAACTTCTACTTGCATATGCCACGGGTTTATTATTTTTATTTGATAATACTCCACCGATAGCAAAACCTGAAGCGTCGGTTTGAAGAATAAACTCATTTTCTTCTGAAAAATTCGGAAAATCAAGAATGGGTGGATTTGACAATGCAAATTTTAAACATTCGAATGAATGTTGACATTCTGGAGTCCAAATAAATTCAACTCTCTTACGACACAACCTATTCAATGGAAACGTTATTTCAGCAAATTTCGGTATGTATTTCCTATAATAATTCGCGAATGCAACGAATCTTTTTACGTCGTCAGCATTTTTCGGCGTAGGATATTGTTGTAAAACTATACACTTTTCTGGGTCAGGTGAAATACCTTCTGCTGATATAAGATGACCTAAATAAATTAATTCTTTCTGTAAAAATTGACACTTAGCCGGATTTAATTTTAAATTTACTTCACGGAGTCGGCTGAAAATTTTGATTAAATTTTTGTTATGGTCTTGTAGATTTCTACCAAATACAATTATGTCGTCTAGATATATAAAACATTGTTCATAATTGAGACCTGACATTGCAACTGATATTAAACGTGAAAATATTCTCGGAGATGATTTTAATCCCATTGGAAGACGTTTCATTTGATACTGACCTTTATTCGTTGTGAATGCTGTATATTGCCTACTTTCGGGCGTGAGCTCAACTTGAAAATAGCCTTGACTAAGATCCAAATGAGAAAAATATACGGCACCAGATAATGAATCTAAAATTTCAGATATATTGGGTAATGGAAATTTATCATCGCAAATTTGTTGATTTAGCTGTCTATAATCTACGACAAGTCTCCATTTCTTTTCTCCATTTATATCAGACTTCTTAGGAACAAGTAAAATAGGAGATGACCATTCACTTTTCGCTTCTTCAATTATATCATTTTTAAGTAAATTTTTTATTTGATTTTCTAACTCGGATTTTTGTGCATGTGGTATTCTGTAAGGTTTTTTATAAACAGGAGTGGCATTATCCTTGAGTTGAATTGTTGGTTTGTATACATTGGTAGTTGCTAGTTTATCTTCTGGTAAATGGAAAACATCATTAAATTTTGCACATATATTTTCTATTGAAATTTGTTCCTCTTTATTTAGAAATTGTAAATTCAGTATTTTAAATAGCTCCTTTACTCGTGATGGTGTAATTGCTTCATTTTTGAAATTGCATTGTTCATAGTCGCTGAGTTTATGAATTTCAGGCATACAATTTTTCAAACACACTTCGCAATCTCTCGTATTCAAAATTCTCACAGGAATTTTACCCTTGTTCGGTCTACATATACTATTTGCTAAATAAACTCCTTCGCATAGTTCTTGAGAGATAACTAGACAATCTTCGTCGGTATTTGCGTCAAAGAATTTGATTATTTCACATCTAGGAGGTATAATTGTTAAATTGTTCCATTCGGAATGAAGTGGTAAAATTGATTCTACATCGGAAATTAGTAGCGATAGGGTATTTTTCTCAAAATCTAAAATAGCACCAAATTTTTTAAAAAAATTTTGACCTAATATCCCATCAGTAAAACACGTTAAATTTTTGAATACATGAAATTTCTGTTCAACGATAGTTTTACCTATTTCTAGTTTTAATTTCACAAAACCTTCGGTGGTAAGTTGTCCTCCAATGCCATTTATAGTTATTTTCTCTTCATGAATTTTTACATTTGAACCTAAACATTCATATTTTATTGCGCATAATGTAGCACCTGTATCGCAAAGAAATTTGTGATTTTCATCATTCACTCTAATGTCAACCCAATTCATACCAGAACATTCATACATTTGCGGATTCTTATTGCTCTCGAAAAAACTGATTCGGTTCGTTTTCACTGGAATGTGAAGCAGTTGTACCATCGGCGTAGAATATATGATTATTATTAGAACGTCTTTGACCGGAATTTTGCATTCTTGGCGGATTTTTGCGTGAATCTACCTGCTGAGTGTTGTTTTGTCGGTAACCATTGTTGTGGTACCTTCGACCTCTAGATGTATTATATCTATTATTACCGTTTCCTCGATTATAATTCGATCTAAATTGATTCCTTTCGAAATTTCTATTCCTAAATTCGTTTCGATTTCCGAACGAAGTATTATTACGTCCTCGACCTCTCGTATAGGAAGCTGAAAAAATTTGGGGACTTTCATTTTGAAAAGCATTCTCATCCTGAGCTGCACGAATAGCATCTTTCAATGACGTGTAATTTCGAGCGGCAATAATTGTACTCAATCTTTCATTTTTCAACCCGTCCGCGAATTGTTTAATGGCATTTCTTTCATTTACTGGTTTTAATACCTCGTAAGCTCTCGTATCGCCTTTTGCCTGGGAAATAGTTAAATCCACGAAAAGTTCTTCTAAAGACTTACCAAAATTTTCTATTGACCTATTACCTTGCTTCGCATGAATTAATTTTGATTGTAAAGTTGTATCTGATTTGATGGTTAAAAGTCGAGACCTCATATCTTCTATCAAATGATTTGTAGAAACATACTCGCTATTCAACCTCAACTTAGCACTAGAAGAAAGGCGCGTTTTTAAAATGAATTTTATGAGATATTGTTTTTGATCGGCATTCAGCATGGAGTCGTAAAATTCTATGGCATCAATCAATTTCTCTGTTGTTTTTTCATTATCATCAAGTACAGGTAATAAGCTAGTAGCAGTTTTCAAGTCAAAATTTTCCATGTTTCTTGAAGTATTGATTCTTCCTTTATCTAATTCAATGATTTTTTGAAATGTGGATTCAATTTTGATACTGAGTTTTTGAAAAGATTCTAAACTGTCAGAGGGTATATCAGAAAATTTTAACGAGTTTGCTATTGATTTGAAATTACTGTAAGCGGACTGTGCTTCAGATAATTTTTTATGAAAAATTTCTCCCTTTCGCCTTTCAGGGCCAATCTTTCTTAAATAAATTTGGATTGAATTTAAAGATTCTAAAATTCCTTCTAAACTATTAATTTCCATAAAATTTAATATTATATAACTAATAACTATCTATTCTAATTTCAATGTTCGTAACTTAATTCACCATAATGTCACTGCACGGAAACCTGGTATAGCTGGAGACATACATTATAGGGTAGTTTACCTGCATTTATTGGCTGATGTTGTTCATGTTTATCTGGCTTCGTGTGATTTCTCTCCGGATTTTTCGCTCCATTTTCTTTTTGCAGTATTGGTAGAAGTATACCATGATAGCCATAATTAATATAAGGAATACGATTATCTCGCAGACTTCTCTAATGGAAATAGCACCCCACTGGTTGGTACTTTGGCCACCACTGTTGCCTGCTTGTGCTATGATTACCTCTTCTTTAACTTCTTTTGACTTCGACGAACCCATTTTTGTACATTTAACACGTACCTTCAGGTAAGGGCAAGGATCGCCATGTGATGTATCGAGGGTGTTTGCAATAAAGGGGATTATTCAGTAAGGAACGAACCACCTACTTTGCTCTTTATTTACTTATCTATGGTACAGTTGGACTGGGAATGGAATGAAATCAATTGTCTTCCATCGAAGTAGCGGTGTGTTATGATAACATGTTTTGATATTATGATTAATAATTAAAACAATGTGAGCAATACACCACACACCGCCCTGCGGACATCCCCTTCCTGGTGAGCCCCCTATGGTCAAGCCACCTAGCCGGGCTACGATGCTACGTGAACCAAGCAGAGACCCCGTCCACCGACAAAGAGTAGGCGGAACACCATGTCTGGTCAACGCAGATTGCATCACACCAAACGCAGTGTTATTGAAAGCACTTTCTATATCAAGAAATACAGCTAGGGTGTACTCCTTGTTATGTATTCCGTCCTCAATGCAGTTAACAACTGAGTGAAGAGCAGAATCTACTGATTTACCCAGCTGATACGCATGCTGGAAGGGTGCAGTGGTATAGCCACTAAAGCATCGTCCCTGATGTGTCTTTCCACCAGCCTCTCCAGTGTGTTGACTAAGAACGAGGAGAGGCTAATTGGTCGAAAGTTATTCGCTTTTGTATGCGATGGTTTTCCAAGCTTGGGTATGAAAATTACCTTCACCTTCCTCCAGGACAATGGAATGTGTCCTAGAGCCAGACTCGCACGGAGAACGTGAAGCAGTGGGGAGGTCAGCAATTCCAGCCCTCTGGAGAGCAGTACCGGCACAATGCCATCCTCTCCAGCTGCTCTGTTATTATATTAATGGGGATAAGATTGTCACAAATATTTCAATAAATGTCAGATGAAGTCGGATATTAAATTCGCCAATAAATTGAAAAACATGTCTTCCGACGAAGAATTTATGGATTGTACTTACCCCACCAGAAATACTACAGACTGCTCACGTAGCAGTTCTGGGTTTGGTGCCAAATAAAAGTAAGCATCGGTATCTAAAAGCCATTCAATTATAAAGGAAGTGGTGCGAAGGAGAAAAGTTAAAAATATCGGTTTCGATATATTTTGGAAAACATACCAGATAAAAAAAGCCGTCTACTTGTGGGCAATATACAGTATGATACGAACGATGTTAGAAATCGAAGGAAAAACTGATATTTCGAAACATGGAAAGCTGCTAGCCTTCCTTAAACGCTTTCAATAGTTCTAATTTAACGATTAATGTCAATAAGTAGTTTGTTGTATTTCAGAACAATGTTGTTTTTTATTGTTCACCATTAAATAGGTATTATAAAATTTGTCACAAAAATGTATTATTTTTTTTATATAAAAAAATTTCATTAAGAATCGATGAAATGGGGGCGGGAAATGAGGGCAAGATATGAGCGGGGGAAGTAGAGGTATGTAATGTGACACGTCCCAACCTTCAATGGCGTTAATAATCGAACAACATTGACAACATTACACATATGGTTGTAAATAAAACATATTTCAGTACATTTCATTACAGTATTGCCAGTTGTTTCGACAAAATGGTAAAAAATGTGTATACTTCATTTCCGTCAACGCTCTGTGGCGTTACGGAAATTACTACTCCTGGATTTTTATATGAGAGGAAGTAGGTGCTATGGATTTAATACGAAAAATAGTCATTTAATCAACTAGGTTATTAAAGACAGCGACTAATGGTCGAGATATTTTAATGCGTGAGCGAAGCGAATGCGTTAATAGTTCGAGACCATTAGTCGCTCCATTAATAACCGACAAGATTTTTCCGGCGATCTCAATATGATTTCTGTTTGAATTCTTGATTGAAATACATTTTCATTCTGCACAAGACTTAACATTTGACATGATAAAATTTCTATGTATCTATGTTCCAGTAGAGCTAGTTTAGATATTTCTCCTAGTGCTTCTGAATAATTTGTGAACAGTGGTCATGAGGATTGCACATTAAAATAGCCAAAAAATTGTGCTTAAAAATGGGTCATTAATGATCAATTTCTTACACATTGAAATCACCTTTTATTTCGAGGTCGGCGGAAAAATTTATTTCTAGTAGAAACCCTTTTGCTGTAATTTCTTATCGGTGGAAAAATATCCAACAATTATTATCAAATAATGTGATAAACATTTCATTCTGTGAAAGTGTAGTCATTTGTAAGGCTTAATTATGATCGCAGATTTCATGAGGATGAAATTAATATTCCAAAAAATACAGCGACAGAATGTTTGGCCATCGGTTTCCAAGGAAGGGAATGTCTGATGAAAATAGGACCAGTAATGAAGACATTACACGCATATTCTTGAAACGATGCAGTTTTCTGAGGTTTTCGGACCTCGGAAGAGGACGGCAAACTTTAAAGCGAAGTTGGATATGTCAGGGCAGGAAGTACATACACAATGGACCATAAGTTCGTAATTATCTAACGTACTTTTAACTCGTCTTGTATCTTGATATCGAACAAACATTGTCAACATACTGATTTCATTAAAGATAATTAACAGTGACATCGTCAGCAATGAACAGATCGATGAAAGTACGAATGAACTTCAAACCGGAAACGTTAAATCGTTTTTCCCAGAAAAAAACCGAGATTCCCGTAGAGTTAAAATTAACACCGCCATAAATATCCACTGGCGCAGAAAAACATTGTATGAAGAAAAATGTATCATTTCAGCAATACACGAGATACAACATCAAAACAGGAATCCTGTGCATGACGCTTCTGGAAGAGGTCAATTGTTTACCTGTCGGGCTTCAAGAATGATAGCGCTGCCGTTTGACAGACGTACGCTGGCCGTTCAGACGCGCTTCGACGCTTCAGAATTTTCCCCATTTAATCGAATTTTCACAATAAAATGCAATAAATGTCCGAGAGACGAAGATGAATGGGCTGATATGGAAGCCTTTCGGGTTTCCTTCATCTTTCCTTCCGCGCGAAATATAAAAAGCAATTGGATCTTCCTGATTTTCTGGAAGGCACATTGTCGCTTCCTTTCTTTTCCAGTGCTACTCGATTTAACAAACACAATAGATTCGATGGACAGACCGCTGGAGGAAATCAACCACAAACATCGGATGGGTAGACTACAGAAAAGCATATTTTCGATGTTTCCATAACGAATTCTGAATCGATGGAATGAAGCTGGGCACAAAGGGCTGGAAAAGTTGAAGTTTTCTTCGTATATTATATCTTGCTTTTCAAGACATTTCAGAATCTACTCGAAACCCACGAAAACTCACTAACATATTAAGAATGCCCATAATATGCTGAAAATAAGCTGTGATATTGATTTTGTTTTAGATGGGGAGGCAAAAGCAGTTGTTGACCTTTTGACCACCTTTGGTTTTAAACAAAAAATATTTGCACCAACTAGAAATAAGAATTGTATTGATAATATAATCACAAATTTTGACACGCATAGTGAACTCGTAGGTGTACTGAGAACAGATTTTTCTGATCATGATGCGCAATCTTTTCAGGTAAGCGGCTCTAGTGTTCTTCTTCTTCTTCTTCTCTGTGCGGTGCCTTACCGGCCGAACTGAGGCCTAGTGGCCCATTGTTCACCCGCATCGTTCTATAGAGACTCAGATCCTCAGACACAAAGACAGAAATGTCGCGAGCCTGCCAGGAGTGGTCCCTCTCACCATAGGAATAGAAGGTGTTGGATTTCCTAGGTGTGTTGACCTTAACTCAGTAAGGTTTCCACAGTTGAACAAAATATGCTCAACCGTTTCATCAGTACTCCTGCACCACCGGCATAGGGAGCAGCTCGTCAATCCCATTCTCTTCAAATGCTTGTTAAACAGGTGACCAGTCAATGCACCAGTCACCAGACTGAGTTGTTTCCTCTCCAGCAGCAGAAGCCTATTGACCTCAGATCGCGAGGACGGTCTCTCAATGAGAATCCTCGACCACCTCAGGCCCACCCCTGCGCTCCATTCCGAGGAAAATTCCCTGTTCAGCCAGTTCCTGAAGAAACTTCTGACAGATGTGCGACAGATTGGCAGCGAAGGCTCCGGACCAACAAATGCTAATCCGGCTCCCCGCCTAGCCAGTTCATCTGCCTTGACGTTACCAGGTATATCCGCATGAGCCGGACACCAGATCACTTTCAAAAAGTTATCAGAGCCCAGCCCACGCAGAGCTTTCCTGCATTCTTCTACCAAAAGAGAATCAACCCTAACATCAGATAGAGATTTCAGAGTTCCCTGGCTGTCGCAACATATATAAATGTGCTGGCCAGAGTATCCCCTGCGAATGCTTTCCAATGCGCATGCAAGAACCGCAAATAGCTCAACCTGCACAATGGAACAGCCCTTCCCCAGAGGGATAGCCTGATTGAAGTGAGGACCCACGATTTCGGCCCCAGACCCTGTTGCTGTGAGGCTCTAGTGTTAATTCTAACTATATTCACAGGACAATAAGGCCTCTAACACAGAGAGGTTTCAATATTATGCACCAAGAACTAGAAAATGTCAATTGGGATTTTATAGTTACTGAGTCTGATTGCAACAAGTGTTTTCAAAAGTTTCATGATACAATAATGGATATCTTCAGGATATCCTTTCCAATTCAAGGTAAAAGGGTGAATAACTCGAAAAAGAATTGTTTGTGGTTTTCCCAGGAGCTCCGAGAGATGAGATCATCACTGCTACTTGTTCGGGAATTATACGCTAGATTTAGATCGGATAATCTTCTGTGTATCAGAAATAATTTGACTAGGCGATATAGAAGGGAGATAAAGAAAGCTAAAATTGCTTACTATGATAAAAAAATAAATAGCTCGAATAATAAATGTAAAACTGCTTGGCAATTGGTAAATAACCATTTACAAACAAAACCATCATCGGTTCCTATAGAAATTGCTCCAGATGTGTTTAATCATTATTTCTCGACCATTCCGGAAGAAATCGTATCACATCTCCCCGGAAGTACTATTGAATTTGATGAATCTTTCAAAAAGCTTGTACCGCCCGATATAAAATTTAAATTCCGTGAGGTAGGCTTCAATGAGGTGCGCGAAGTGGTAAAAACATGAAGAATAGCAGAAGTAATGACTACTACGGTCTATCAGTTCAGATAATCAAGCGTAATATAAACGGACTCATAATTCCACTCACTAAAATAATAAACAGATGTTTAACATCTGGATGCTTTCCAAAATGCTTGAAAATCTCAAAAGTAGTCCCTATTCACAAAAAGGTGATCGTAGCGATAAAGGTAATTACAGGCCCATTTCACTTGTTCCGATATTCTCAAAATTTTCGAAAAAATAATAGCCACTCAAGTAGTAAGCTACTTCCAGGAAAATGATCTGTTTTCGAGTAGTCAATTCGGATATAGAAAGGGTATAAGCGCGGTGCAGGCCATTATCAACTTTGTTGATTTCATTATTGATTGTTTTGAACAGGGTAAGCATTGTTTGTCGTTCATTGACCTGTTAAAAGCATTTGACTGCGTTGCAGCGGACAAGCTACATTTCAAGCTAGAAAAATATGGATTCGATTCCTCAGCGATAAAACTCATCGATTCTTCTCTAGGCGGTAGAAAGCAGGTAGTTTTTGCTGATGGGGTATATTCGGGTCTGAGAGACCTGACAATTGGAGTTACACAAGGATCCAATCTTGGACCGCCTTTATTCTTAATATATATTAGCGATCTGCCTGATTATGTCCCTGAAGTTGAAACTACACAATTCGTTGATGACACAACCGTAGAGATGGAGTCAGAGGATATTGAAAGTTTGTATGAACTGAAGCCAGTTTCTCTGACGCGGATTTTCGAGTGGTTCATAACTAATGGTCTTAGCATGAACGAACGCAAGACACAGTCGCTGATCCTGAGTTTGAGACTGGGAAACGGCCGAGACAACAATAATATTGTGAAGTTTCTGGGCGTACATCTTGATGCTTCACTCACATGGAATGCTCATACGAATGAGCTTACATCGACACTAAGCAGTAATATATTTGCACTAAGAGTTCTTTCATGCTCGTTATCTGAGAGAACTCTGCGGTCGGTCTACTTTGCCTTGGTGGAGTCTAGACTGAGGTATGGGATTATATTATGGGGAAACTGTGCCCAACGTGAATCAGTATTCAGACTGCAGAGGCGTGCAATTAGGATTCAGGGGGGAATAGGATATAGACAATGTTGCAAACAAATTTTCAAGAATCTTCAACTACTTACATTTCCATCAATATTCATCCTTGAAAATTTAATGTATGTTCATTATAGTGATAAAAGTTATTGTTTGCAATCCGACATTCACGATTATATAATACAAGAAATAAATACCACATTAGGAAAAACTTTTTCAGATTAACAAGGTCTCAAAAGAGCCCAGAGTACTTTGCAATATCACTTTACAATAATAATAAAACTACCCCTTGAAATTAGGAACTTGCCAAAACCCAGATTTCGAAAACAAGTGAAGAGCATACTGGTCGAGAATGCATTTTATTCCGTAGAGGAGTTCATTTCCTTTTTCTGATCATAAGTTTGTTTCTACCCTTTTGTGTTAACACTGTGTCGCTATTTATTGATTTAATATTTCACTGTGTATTCGTGTTGCTATTTATTAGTATATTCCGTATATATGTTATGTGATCAAATCCATATACACTGTTTTTATTGTTTATACACTTCATATAAATTTTTATCTATATACACCTATTTATTATTCATTTTATTTGTTAACACTGTTTTTATTGTTTATACACTTCATATAAGTTTTTATCTATATACACCTATTTATTATTCATTTTATTTATTAACACTGCTTTTGCAACAACACTGCCTATCTATTTCTGTTGTGAGTATTGTTTTGTGACATTTTATACATGTTTATCTTTTACCTATGACCTGTGAAAGCAATTCATGAAATTGTAAAAAACACCAATAAACTCTCTCTCTCTCTCTCTCTCTCTCTGAAATACCGATATTTCCGCAACCACACACCGACCTTTTGGAAATTTATCATTTGAAAGGAAAATGAAGACAAGCGAACTTATGTGAAATTTCCTGAGGTAATTAGGAATTAAAAATATACAGAGTGTCTCCGAAAAACAGCGACAAATGATTCAAGGACACCAAGTAGAACTCGCATCAAGAGGTTTCAGTCGCTTAAAGGCCTTCGTTTGGTATATGCAGGGTGATAATCATCTTACGGATGAATTTTCCCGATTCACTAACTCTTGAACTAAGAGTGAAGAGAGAGAAAAGTACTTTACTGATTCATCATCAAGTGGCTAACGACCATAGCCTTCCAGTCAATTATTTGCAATTTTATATTATTTTGTATATGTAATGGCTGTACAGAAAATATGCTAGTTCAGAAATAATAAATGTTCAATTAGAAGAAGTGCTAGTAATTTTGGCTTTCGGTGATTCTTGTGTCATACTCTTGAACCGCATTATTTGAAATTTTGAAGTTTTGTCACCCTGTTTCGATTGCCATCTTACAATACTTCTGAAATTGAATGAATCAGATCCGGACTAGAACAAGTTTATACTTAGGAGAGGATAAATATTATGCCTTATTTTTGGTGAGAACTTATTTATTTATCAGACTGCAAAAACACGTCTGCTCGACTAGTTTCGGTGTGTTAACACATCACCATCTTCAGGAGCCAAGTAACAAGACGACTGCAACGAAGGAATAGAAAAATTAATGGAAAAGAATATTGGAAATAAATGAGTTCAACTTACGATGCAGCAGTCCTGTCATTGATTTTCAAGAGGGCAGAAAAATCGATCGTCACACATATTTGTCAACAATTTAAAAATATAAATTAACACGAAAACTAAAATTCAGGTCAAGACATTTAAAAAATTCAAAAGAATTAAAAATGACATTAATACAAACAAAACAAAACAAAACAACACGCAAAGCTACAGCGCGCAGGTACACCATCGTCAAGACAGCTGACGGACTGACAGGATGGCAGAGATTCGACCTTCACTCAGCACATAGGCGGCGCCGTTGAAAGGTAAAAAAGGAATAAAATCAGTCGCCCGGTGTCACAATTCCATCTACATTTGGCTCGCTCTTAAGTAATTCAAAAAGGCGGGGGAAAACGTGTGTGGACAAGGAATTGAGAGTGACCAAGGATACGTCATCGATGTGGCAGAAAATCTCCATTTCCTCCAACACGCACTGTCTCAAACCGAAGCCAGACGGGTGGATGATCTTGGCGTCCTTTTCTGGATCGAAGGGATGGTTGTTGAATCTCAGATGCCTGCCAAAGATAGACTTGTCGCAGTTATCCTTTCTCTGACTTCGCAGGTGTTCGTTTATCCGCTGTTGGAGAGCTCTACCCGTTCTGCCGATGTAAACCACATTACAGTTGGGGTCGCCGCAGGTCAGCTTATAAACGCCACTCCGTTGCAACAATGGTACACTATCCTTGTTGTTCACCAGAAGGCTGTGCAGTGTGTTGGGGGACTTATAGGCCACTCTGATGTCAAGATTGTGGAAAACGTTGCCCACGCGAGCAGACAACGGCCCAACGTAAGAAAGCTTCATGTATTTCAGATTGGGCGTATTCTGTTGTAGAATCGAAGCCTCGTTGTTCAGGCGTTTTATGTCCTCTTTTCTTACCAAGGAATCCACCCAACTTACATCGTATCCATTACGGACCGACATATGCTTGATAATGTTTAATTCGGACTGGAAATCCTCACTTGAGAGCGGCGTGGTGAACAGTCGGTGAACTAAGAACCTTAGTCCGGATAGGCGCTGGCTCAAGTGGTGGGACGAACTGAAGTTGATAATGTGGTCCGTCTGCGTCGGCTTCCGATAAATACTGAACGTTATTCTGTTATTCAGACGTTTCAGTTTCAGGTCCAGGAATGGTATTTCAGAGTCTTTTTCGACTTCCATGGTAAAGTTGATGTTCAGATGTAAACTATTAAGCCAACACAGAAAGCTGTTCAATTCATCTCGATCGCCTGTCCAGCAGACAATCACATCGTCGACGTATCTACGCCAGAACAATATATTCTTTTTATGAGAATTATTCGTGTCAAACACCAATTTCTTCTCGAAAAAACACATGAAGATCTCAGCGAAGCTCTGAGACAAGGGATTACCCATTCCAAGACCATCCTCCATCCTGTAAAATATATTATCGAAAGAAAAGTAATTCTGCCTCAAACACAACTCGACAAGATGAAAAATGCTGTCGCAGTGTTCATTGTTTAAAGGTGATTTATATAAGATGTGTTTAAACAGGAGCATTGTCTGAGAAACGGGAATGCTCGTGAAGAGGTTGGAAACGTCGAAAGAGACCAGCGTAGCATTATCAGGTATGTGGACGTTTTTCAGATTTGTTACTAGCTCAGTGGAATTCGCAATGCTGTATGGAGACCGATATTGGAGATGAGTATGGATGTAATCACTCAACCATCGCGCCAATCTACTTGCTATAGTGCCACAGAATGAAAGAACCGGTCTTATGCAGATGGCAGGCTTATGTATTTTGGGTAATCCGTATAATCGGGGAGGAACATGATTCATTGGCAGAAATCTTCTATAGCTTTCACATATTTGAGGCGCATAAGTGTTGACGACTCTGGTGAAGTCCCTAAGATATTGCTTCGTAGGGTCATTTTGTAATCTAACGAAGCCATTTTCTGGGATTTATTCCAATACCAGTGACTTGTACTCGTCCTTCGGCATAATCACCACGCAGTTCCCCTTGTCAGCTTTTGAAACGAAAAGATTATTGGTGGATATCTTCTGTCTTATTGACTTTATAATGGAACCAAAATTTCTGTGAGAAGAGGGGAGTGATGTTCTTTCCCTATATTTACTTAAGATGGTATATAATCTGGAGGATAATGAATTTAAATTTTCCTTAACTATAGAACGAGTGGCACACTCTAAATCCGCGATCAGAGACTTAATTCCAGAGATACCGCATGGAGGAAGAGCGAACTTTAGCCCTAAGTTCAGAAGGTCGAGCTCATCCTTCGAGAATGTTGTGGGGGTCAGAAGTTTCACTCTAGGATGGAACGTATGGTTTATTGGAGGAAGAACGGTATCGTCGACGCGGAATGGATCTCCTCTGGTTTTCAATCTTTGTATCTTATTATTTAGTGATCTGAATCTATGTCTGGACTAGGGATTGCAAACCGTTTACAGATTTACCGGTTAACCGATTTACCGCCTTGAAAGTTCTTCAAATTACCGACGAAGAAATCGGCATCTTTTACCGGTAATTTCGGTAAAAAAATGCCAAGCTGAGAACATCCAAATCGGCTAATGCTGCATTGTCCATTAAAGAAAAGCTCCAATTAGCGATCAGAAACAAAATTGAAATTAACAGTACCCTTCCAATCAGAAGACATCAGGCTACGTTCAACAATGTTCAGCAGTGTGTGAAAACCGAAATGCAATATTTTCGAAAGTAAGAGATTCAGAGGAAATACTTGAAAATGGTTATCGCAGCACTAATGACAACTCGGCCTACTAGTGTGGAGTCCGAAAGAGCCTTTTCTGCGGCATAAGATTAGGTCGCGGCTAAGTGATAACACCTCAGAGTAAGAAATAAACATAGAGATACCCCTACGCTTGAAAAGTACTGCATTGTAATCAACCAAGCATAACAGTGAGAGGGAAAGCATTTCACTGCCACACTGGGGTGAAATAAACAATTGGTTAGATTTGCATTTCTCCTTTTCTTTAGTATAATATAACATTTTCGTAATTTTGCCCTAGCCTAGCTATAATTAACGAAAAAGCTGCAACAATAAACTGCCACAAAATCATTGAAATAATTCAGTTTATCAACGTCAGATCGAAATGAAAATGTAAACACATCAAGAAACTGAACACTTACAGACAATGCTTCCAAACTGACAGAATTATCTATAAGAGACGCAAGCCGTTAGTATCAGAGTGGGAGAGCGGTAAAGCAATTATCCCAATACGGAATAAACATACGGCACCATTTCGCAACGCCGGAAGTTTGTTCGCGCGTATAAACAGATTCCACATGACTGCAAAACAAATGCGCGAAGGCAACTCTAGGTCACCTTTTCACCCCGAGGATAACAGTCTTGATAACTGCGTTTTCTTAGGTCCTTTTTTATAAAATAAAAAAATCGAAAGATTAAGTAACAAACGACTGATATTTTCTTATTTTATAGACTATTTCGAGTTTAAATGGCATATTATTTTTTGAGTTTACCTAGAGTTTCACTTTCCTGTGTTTATTATAGATAAAGAATTGAATAAAGTTTTGTTGTTCATTTTGTGGGTTAATTCTTTTTTTCGGGAAGAAAAAACCGGTAAATACCGGTAAATCGGTAATGTTTAAAATAATTTACCGAATTACCGGTAAATTGAAATTCGATAATTTGCAATCCCTAGTCTGGACAGGCTATATAATTGCGCACTCAACCTCGCTCGCAGTTCGTCCAATTCTATGGGGTGGAGTCTAGTCTGTAATATGTCGTCAAGAATCTTCATCTTCATTCTGTCTCTGTAGATGTTGGAATGCCACCTGCTTATTTCCTTTCTCATTTTTATCTTCATGTGATTGCGAAGAAAGTTGCCCTCGCGGCGTATTGTGCTTGACCTGTATGATCTTAATATATAATTGGGGTATATATTCTCCCTGAGACAAGTCTTGTTGAACCAAATGTGACCGGATGCAATTTTTGTCCTCTTACCCAATTTGAAAAGCATGCGGGTTAAAACTGCCAGGCTAGCGATCATCATAACTTCTTTAAACCCTTTGGCGTTCACCATATTGATAGGAGAGGATAAATATTATGCCTTATTTTTGGTGAGAACTTATTTATTTATCAGACTGCAAAAACACGTCTGCTCGACTAGTTTCGGTGTGTTAACACATCACCATCTTCAGGAGCCAAGTAACAAGACGACTGCAACGAAGGAATAGAAAAATTAATGGAAAAGAATATTGGAAATAAATGAGTTCAACTTACGATGCAGCAGTCCTGTCATAGCTTTTCAACAGGGCAGAAAAATCGATCGTCACACATATTTGTCAACAATTTAAAAATATAAATTAACACGAAAACTAAAATTCAAGTCAAGACATTTAAAAAATTCAAAAGAATTAAAAATGACATTAATACAAACAAAACAAAACAAAACAACACGCAAAGCTACAGCGCGCAGGTACACCATCGTCAAGACAGCTGACGGACTGACAGGATGGCAGAGATTCGACCTTCACTCAGCACATAGGCGGCGCCGTTGAAAGGTAAAAAAGGAATAAACTCAGTCGCCCGGTGTCACAATTCCATCCACATTTGGCTCGCTCTTAAGTAATTCAAAAAGGCGGGGGAAAACGTGTGTGGACAAGGAATTGAGAGTGACCAAGGATACGTCATCGATGTGGCAGAAAATCTCCATTTCCTCCAACACGCACTGTCTCAAACCGAAGCCAGACGGGTGGATGATCTTGGCGTCCTTTTCTGGATCGAAGGGATGGTTGTTGAATCTCAGATGCCTGCCAAAGATAGACTTGTCGCAGTTATCCTTTCTCTGACTTCGCAGGTGTTCGTTTATCCGCTGTTGGAGAGCTCTACCCGTTCTGCCGATGTAAACCACATTACAGTTGGGGTCGCCGCAGGTCAGCTTATAGACGCCACTCCGTTGCAACAATGGTTCACTATCCTTGTTGTTCACCAGAAGGCTGTGCAGTGTGTTGGGGGACTTATAGGCCACTCTGATGTCAAGATTGTGGAAAACGTTGCCCACACGAGCAGACAACGGCCCAACGTAAGAAAGCTTCATGTATTTCAGATTGGGCGTATTCTGTTGTAGAATCGAAGCCTCGTTGTTCAGGCGTTTTATGTCTCTTTTCTTACCAAGGAATCCACCCAACTTACATCGTATCCATTACGGACCGCCATATGCTTGATAATGTTTAATTCGACTGGAAATCCTCACTTGAGAGCGGCGTGGTGAACAGTCGGTGAACTAAGAACCTTAGTCCGGATAGGCGCTGGCTCAAGTGGTGGGACGAACTGAAGTTGATAATGTGGTCCGTCTGCGTCGGCTTCCGATAAATACTGAACGTTATTCTGTTATTCAGACGTTTCAGTTTCAGGTCCAGGAATGGTATTTCAGAGTTTTTTTCCACTTCCATGGTAAAGTTGATGTTCAGATGTGAACTATTAAGCCAACACAGAAAGCTGTTTAATTCATCTCGATCGCCTGTCCAGCAGACAATCACATCGTCGACGTATCTACGCCAGAACAATATATTCTTTTTATGAGGATTATTCGTGTCAAACACCAATTTCTTCTCGAAAAAACGCATGAAGATTTCAGCGAAGCTCTGAGACAGGGGATTATTGATTGAAATCTTCATGCGTTTTTTCGAGAAGAAATTGGTGTTTGACACGAATAATCCTCATAAAAAGAATATATTGTTCTGGCGTAGATACGTCGACGATGTGATTGTCTGCTGGACAGGCGATCGACATGAATTAAACAGCTTTCTGTGTTGGCTTAATAGTTTACATCTGAACATCAACTTTACCATGGAAGTGGAAAAAGACTCTGAAATACCATTCCTGGACCTGAAACTGAAACGTCTGAATAACAGAATAACGTTCAGTATTTATCGGAAGCCGACGCAGACGGACCACATTATCAACTTCAGTTCGTCCCACCACTTGAGCCAGCGCCTATCCGGACCACGATACACAAACACCGGTATGCCAGATTCGTGGTCTAAACTCGTCCGGCGCGAGCATCTACCCATCTACGTCATTAGGAGAACAAATTCTAATCAATTCTCTTCTCTATCACGCAAATGCTATGGAAATGTTCCCAGTGACGTCACTCTCGATGCGCGTCGGCATACCGGTGTTTGTGTATCGTGATCCCGACTAAGGTTTTTAGTTCACCGACTGTTCACCACGCCGCTCTCAAGTGAGGATTCCAGTCCGAATTAAACATTATCAAGCATATGGCGGTCCGTAATGGATACGATGTAAGTTGGGTGGATTCCTTGGTAAGAAAAGAGGACATAAAACGCCTGAACAACGAGGCTTCGATTCTACAACAGAATACGCCCAATCTGAAATACATGAAACTTTCTTACGTTGGGCCGTTGTCTGCTCGTGTGGGCAACGTTTTCCACAATCTTGACATCAGAGTGGCCTATAAGTCCCCCAACACACTGCACAGCCTTCTGGTGAACAACAAGGATAGTGTACCATTGTTGCAACGGAGTGGCGTCTATAAGCTGACCTGCGGCGACCCCAACTGTAATGTGGTTTACATCGGCAGAACGGGTAGAGCTCTCCAACAGCGGATAAACGAACACCTGCGAAGTCAGAGAAAGGATAACTGCGACAAGTCTATCTTTGGCAGGCGTCTGAGATTCAACAACCATCCCTTCGATCCAGAAAAGGACGCCAAGATCATCCACCCGTCTGGCTTCGGTTTGAGACAGTGCGTGTTGGAGGAAATGGAGATTTTCTGCCACATCGATGACGTATCCTTGGTCACTCTCAATTCCTTGTCCACACACGTTTTCCCCCGCCTTTTTGAATTACTTAAGAGCGAGCCAAATGTAGATGGAATTGTGACACCGGGCGACTGATTTTATTCCTTTTTTACCTTTCAACGGGCCGCCTATGTGCTGAGTGAAGGTCGAATCTCTGCCATCCTGTCAGTCCGTCAGCTGTCTGACGATGGTGTACCTGCGCGCTGTAGCTTTGCGTGTTGTTTTGTTTTGTTTTGTTGTATAATGTCATTTTAATTCTTTTGAATTTTTAAATGTCTTGACCTGAATTTTAGTTTTCGTGTTAATTTATATTTTTAAATTGTTGACAAATATGTGTGACGATCGATTTTTCTGCCCTTTTGAAAAGCTATAACAGGACTGCTGCATCGTAAGTTGAACTCATTTATTTCCAATATTCTTTTCCATTAATTTTTCTATTCCTTCGTTGCAGTCGTCTTGTTTACTTGGCTCCTGAGATGGTGATGTTAACACACCGAAACTAGTCGAGCAGACGTGTTTTTGCAGTCTGATAAATAAATAAGTTCTCACCAAAAATAAGGCATAATATTTATCCTCTCCTATCAATATGGTGAACGCCAAAGGGTTTAAAGAAGTTAAGTTTATACTTTTCTCTTTTCGTTATGATTGAATCTCCCTGTACCGAGTGTAATGAATTCGTGTGTTCGTGAGGGGATCTCAGTAACCCGATGAGCTGGAACATAAAGGTGCGTACAGATATAGAACAAAACATCGTATCGTAACTCCGTCGCGTAACAAATGTTTGTTACGCATCGAAATACGGCGCTTATCAATATCAATACATCTTTTCGTATCTTATTAGCGGAGCATGCTGCCGTTCCATCTTCACAACAGAGAGTTTTCTTGGTTGAAATGGAGGTTGCTGCAGCAGCTTATATACAGGGTGTTCTGATTTGTTTCCGACAAACTGAAATGGGTGAAAGGGCCCGGAAATGCTACGTTTCCGAGATACAGGGGGTAAAAGTTGAAAAAATGATTCGCGTTTTCTTTAATATCTTTCGACTCATTCCAAATAATTGCATGAAAGTTAGTACATAGGGTTTTTGAGGTGAGAAATTCAAATTTGTGGTCGATTTGGTTGTATTTTCTAGAGGGCGCCACTGGCAATCATTTCGTCCCCTTTAAACCGTTGCCACTTTTTTGTGCTACCCTGTACGTCATTTTGGACTAGAAAAATCATTCAGAACACTTAAAAACAACAATTACATACCATACCACTTCTACTTATTAGTGGGCAATAGAAAATCCGCATGCATTTCGCCTTAGAAAATTTCAAAATAAATTTAAATTAAATATTTGAATGGGAATAATTTTCGGAGAAGTTTTGGGACCCTTTGGCGTTAAATGCATTTTTCTCTGAAACGATTGCTCCGAGCGACTTCGATGAGGTATGCCTTTTTAAGTAAAAGGGATGAGAGAATCGATTTTTAAGTCCAAAACGGTTTACAGGGTAGCACAAAGATGTTGCAACGGTGTACATGGGTTGAAGTGGTCGCTGGTGGCGCCCTCTAGAAAATACAACTAATCGACCACAAATTTTAATTTATCGTCCTAGAAAACCCCTGTTTACGAAATTTCATGAAAGAATTTCGAAGCAGTCAAAAATATTGAAGTAAACGCGAATCATTTTTTCCACTTTAACACCCTGTATCTCGGAAACGAAGCATTTCCGGGCCCATGTTCATAAAAACTTTTTTGCCTAAAATAATGCGATCTATCACCCATTTCAGTTTGTCGGAAACAAATCTGAACACCCTGTATACATGCATTATTTAGTTGTTCTGCCCACTCGTCATGCTTCTTGATTTTGTTATAATAATAGGGATGTTTTGTGTCAATTGTGTCCCATAAAATTTCTTTTCCGCGGTAACTATTGATAAATTAATAGTTGTCTCTTCCGTCCACTCCATGACATTCATTTCTTCCTCTTCAACTGAATAAAAAAAAACGAATCGCAAATGTGTACCCATCCCGTGCACACATGGTAGGAAGTGGTGCAACATCAGTGCGTATCATTCCTTTGATGCGGTGTGAAAACCGACAAGCTGCGGAACGCCGAGATGTTACTATGTTACGGTGTTGCGCTGTTACGCAGTGCCGTCCAGACTTGTTACGCGACGGCGGTACGATCCGATGTTTTGTTCATGTCTGTACGCACCTCAACGCCGAGATGTTACTATGTTACGGTGTGGCGTTGTTACGCAGTGCCGTCCAGAATTGTTACGCGACGGAGTTACGATACGATGTTTTTTCTATATCTGTACGCACCTTAATGTAATAATGAAAAATTGATAACTTCATTGAATTCTTCTATTCTACTGAGAAAAGTGCCTGTATAATGTTTAATTTTTATGTTTAGTTGCGGTTCTCACCAGATGAATTCTCTGAAAATCGAGCCAAAAAATGTACCACTTATTTCTTTCTAGCTCAACGGGGTTTTGAGGTCCCCTCACTAGACAACGAATTTCGAAAACCGGTAAATATGATTAATAATGATTTTTCTTCAATGTTGAACCGCAAGAAATCAATTCATGAAAAAGTTCAAAATTTCTGCTTGACACTGTCATACTGGTTGATCAAGAAACATTTCCTCATAAGTGAAATTCAATATTTCATGAATCTTGATCTTATCGTTGAAATTACTTTGCAGTTCTGTCACCTTTCGCTCCTGAATTTCTAGATTTTACTTGAAGTGGAGAAACAGATCCTTTCTTTTCGTATGCAAAAAGATGCCAGTTGAATTGGTTGTATTCCAGGTGGTTTTGTGCATGTTATATCTTGGGAGCTATGGTTACACGATAACTTCCAGAATGAATGAATGAATGAATAAATAAAATGAAACCAATCATTAGGTCTAAGGATATTTAAATTGGATTTATCATTCTCCCGAAATGAACTCACTACAGGTCAAAGCTCCTTGAATTTTTCATGTTCTCCTCATCTAAAGAACGAAATAAGTTCCCATAACTTTCATGACAAAATAAAACATTTCAGTGATCCTATATTTCCGGAATATGTAACACTATCCGGTGAAATCGTATTTCCATTTTCGTTATTTATTAGGTCGTTTCACCCTGCCGTTTCGTTCGAATCCATCCCCTTTTCCTTTTTCTTCGATTTATCAATTTACTGATCATTGATCAGATTACATTACCGCTTTTTTGCAGAACATTCTCAGGTTTTTCATGGTTTCCGGTATAAACGGCTCGTTTCCGCTTTCCGGAAGCTGGAATGACGGGTATTTTCACTTTCAGACGACTTCGCTATTGGAAATTATAAGGAGAGGCACTGTGTGCGTTCTAGGGTGAATATTACGTTCTTTGTAGGAATATGGTTTTATGTATAAAATCTTTCTTGTGCAAAATATTTTTTCCTTGAGTTTTGTTTACAATTCATTGTGTATTCAGTTGCGATTTTGTTCCTGGGTTCGATGAGATTTTGTTTTCGCGCCTATTATTCTTAATTCATTGAATGCAATATGAATGATTTCTTTCATCAAATTGTTCATTCGTTTTAGCGTGCTTGTTCCTAGCGAAACAGTGTGCTATTTTTTCATCCTAATGTCTGTTATTTTCGAATTCGCTACCGAGAGTGGCCTCAATCGACTCGATTGGACACTGATAAAATCCAAAATAAAAAAAAAATTAAGAAAGCCTGAACCAGGTGCTTTTGAGTGCATGTTCATTGGTAGAACAATGACGCTATTACCTCATAATTTTGTATAGGACTTGAGATTGATACTAAATAAATACATGCAAAATCTAGGGACGATTGGAATAATATTCTAGAAATTATTTAGAATCTGAAATTTGTTAAAACTTGACAATTAAAGAATTTGAACTTTATTGTTCTGATGAAGCGATCCTCTTGAAATTCCACATAAACATTCAGTATATCATTTTTCATCCAAAAAATAGATTTCACTATAATCGCCATAATAACTATAATACTTCACTATAATCACTATAATAATTGTTATGGAAATAAAATCTTTTTTTTTTCATTATTCCAATTGAATATTCTATGGTTCTGTTAACACATTGGCCACCAAATTTGGCAGAAGGCTCATTAAGAGCAGCTTGCATGTGGACGCAAAATTTCATTTCGATTGGTGAGTTTTTTTTGAGATATTGAGGAACAAAAATTTGAATGGCCATATTTTATGAAATATAATGTAGGAAACTAACTCTTAATATCTCAAGTTTCAAGGACAATCCCTTCGAAAGTTATCGTGCTCACGACCGGACAGACCCATGGACTTTATTCTAAGTTTAAGTGGAACGAGCGCTCAAATAATTTGGGAAAAACCCTGAGCAGGAGCTTCTGAGAACTCGCTCATTTGTGACGCAATAACACTAATAGCTCAAAATTTTATATGTGACTTGAGATTGATGCCAAAAATATAAATGCAGAATCTCAGCACAATTATTTATTCAAAAAATTAAGAAAAGTTCTGAGCAGGAGCTTTCGAGCTCTCGTTTTTTGGTGTAGCATTAAGACTTTACGCTCAACATTTTATATGGGTCTTGAGATTGATGCCCAATATATAAATGCGTAATGATATTGCATGAAAATTCAGTATATCAGTCTTCATTCACAAAATAAATATCACTCGAATCGGTTATCCTTTTATGGAAATATAAAGATTTTTTTTTTGATATTCCAATTGAATTTTCCATGATTCTGTGTAGATAATGGAAACGAAAGTCTGTATAAAGCTTATTATGAGCATCTTGCATGTGGCTGTAACATTTCATTTCGATTGCATTCGTTTTGTCTGAAATATTGAGGAACAAATATTTTGAATGGCAATTTTTTATGGAACACCATGTACGATTTGGCTGATTAAGGAATTCGACTGAAGCATTTGAGTCCCAAACTCACTCTGAAAATCAAAAATCCTAGGACAAGCCCTTAGAAATTTATTGTGCTAACGGACATTCAGACGGCTGGCATCACGGAGAGAATTGAGTTTGACCACTTATTCTTCATCAGGAAGTCGAAGCCTATTGTCTGAGACTGTTTTAGCCCCAAAATTCGAAAGGTATATACTTTTGGGCAAAACTATACAGTGTGGAACAGACAAATTGAATAAATTCGATAACGAATAAATGAGAGCGTGTTGGGAAAAACGCTCGGACATGTCGATTTTTATTTTTAAATGCGCTTCCAAAAAACATTATAATTATATAGGTGTCTCATTTGTCAGTGGCCGATACCAACTCTCTTATTTCAAATACAACCCCCAGCATATTATTAGTTTTTGGGATTCTTCAGAAAATTTTAGACATAACTAATTCATACCTAACTTGAACTCTTGTTTTCAGATGTATAACAATAATTAACTTAAAAAAAACATGCGTTTTTTCGTTTTTTTACATTATTTGTGAAATGAAATAATTTTGTTTTTTTAATATTTATTATTGTGAAACATCTTAAAACATTTATGTACTTTTACGGAACAGTTGAAGATAGGTATGAGACATTTTACATGAATTATAAGTAGAATTTCTGGAGAATCCAAAAATCTAATAATATACAGGGAGTTGTATTTAAAATGGAAATCGGTGCCGGCCACTATCACATGACACACGCTATATAAATACTCGTATTTTAAAAAAAAATCTGAATCGACATGTCGAAGCGTTTTTCCCAACACGCTCTCATTTATTCGTTATCGAAGTTATTCAATTTCGCTGAAAAGATATGCCAGCCGTGAACACGGTACCTCCCGAACTTAAAAAGCTAAAACTTTGAAGTCTTTTGAGCAGGTTTGAATTCTGAGTGCCGCGGTTTGTATAGTAGTTTTGGAGTTGTTGACATTAAAAATTTGTAACCACACTCACCGCTAAAATAGTCGATCCACTCAATAAATCGATGAAGTTTGTTGATTCGTAATTGTGTTATTTCGAGTCCGATTTGATTGAATTTTTTTTCAATTCTGGTGTGTTCATATAGAATGAATAACTAATTTCGAAAAAAACTTGGCGTCGGCATTTTATATGGGGTTAATTAAATCTATTTTTTCACCTGTGGCGTGTTTAAGCTGTTAAACTATGTGATTTCTTATTTTATCTTCAACACACATCTTCTCTTCAGAATTTAACTCTTCGTTCATTAAAATAGCCCAATTTTATTGAAAATTTCAGTAAAACATTTATTTCACGATTCAGCTATGGCTATAACAGTACCTTCACAAATTCAACCTCAAGTGAAAAAAATGAAACATTTGATAATAAATGTTTCCCTCTGTGATGGGATTCGTCTTGGCATGTTTTCAATAAGGTTTTGAATAAAAGCCTGGTTGATTGAATTTCATTCTTCAATTAATGCGCCACTGCTTCGCAGGAGTTCGAGAGATCGAATTTACCACCTTAAAACACCCCAAACATGTTCAGTTCCTAGCTTTCTATTTGCCTGAATAATTTCCGAAATCGCTTCAATTGGAAGTGAAGAGTAGGTACAGTATATTTGTGCTCAAAAGAACCCCTTACGGGAAAGTTCTCCTTTTCTTTCCTGCTAAAAGCACATTTCGACTGGATTAAAGGGATGTTGACAAATAGAACCTAAATTTTTCGGATGACAATCAACAAAACGATAAGGTTGATAACACAGTACCAAATCAGAATATTGACTATAGATCGGAAGGAAACTCTTGAATTAATATTACTTATTCGTTACTAGCTATACCGAGAATAATTATTCACTTTCTGTTATGTTTAGAAGTAAATTGTAAACTTTTACCCAAATTCTAGGTTATGTTATTGTTGTGATGAAGTGAAGTGATTACGGAAATTAAACTGATTTTGTCAAGAAGCAACATCAGTTGGAAGTGATGCGCACTCGGATGCGCATCAGTTCAAAATCACAACATTGTCAAATAGAACACGCATCAGCTGATTTTGCATCTGCTTGAAGTGGAGCAGCGTCAAATAGGAAGAGCTTATTGACTTCAAATCTGGCCTTAGAGCAGGCCAATTTAATTCTTGTATGTCAGCCTCTGCCAAATATTACCTTTAATTCAAAACCTTCTTGAAGGCATGCCAAGACGAATTGCAGCTGTTATCCGTGCACGGGTAAAACACTTCTTATTTAGTGTTTCTTATTTTTACTTAGTTTACAGTTATTTTCATTACGTTCGGATTCAAGAATTCAAGATTGAATTTGTGAAAGTACTGTTATTGCCGTAGTGAAATTGTGGGATGAAATGTTTTACTTAAAACCCTGTATCTTAAACAAAAATTGAGCTAATATAATGAATAAAGAATTTTTATGGTCAAGAAGGGATGTGTCTTCATGATAAAATAAGAAATTACATAGTGGATCAACTGGAACACCCTACAAGTGGTTTTAAGATAAGAGTAAAAAACAAATTTCGCTTCTTCCTCATCAATTGACGTAACCCAAGTCTCTTTCAAATTCAAAAACGTTTATTAATTTCGGATAAATATACTTACAATTTGAAGAAAATTCAATCGCATCGGATCCAAAATAAAAATATTTGAATTAACGAATTTCATCGGTTTATTGAAAGTTTCGCTTATATTTTTCTGTGAAGTGTGAACCAAACTTCTGGTCACTGTTACTCACGAAGGAAATGAGTTTCTGACCTTTCTTATGGCTGATGATGAATTTTAATTATAATGCTCATCGAAATCCGAACCAGCTAGGTCACATGATGTAGTTTTATATTTGGTGAACAATGAAAGACATTATACATAAAAAACTGATTGACCGCAAAGAAAAATAACAATCAAATGTTCTGCAATGTTTCGCTACAATACGTTCCATAGAGCTCGTGAATGCAGTAAAAAATGTTCAGTGTAGGGGAGACCGGGGTAGGTTGTGCTAATTTTTACATATAATAATTTGGACCTCTCGATAATGAAATTATAAAGTTTTCATATGTATATTTATTCAATTTGAAAATTTATTTAGAAAAAAATGAAAAAACATTTTCATTCAGAATAACAAAAGACAATTCCAAATGTGTCAACCTGCCCTGACAAAGGGCTGGTTGTGACACTTGAGGGGATGGTTGTGAAAAGCTTTTCTTCTCCACATATCGTCGTCAGAATGACACACGAAATTTGAACTATTATTCGTGCATTCTTTATAGGCCAATCTTGAAGAACTAGTACACTGCAGCTTCTTTTTTTTGGTGGAGAGTTGGAAAAAGGTTTTGCAAATTAAACAGAAAATTTTCGCTAAAGAACTGCTGCTTCCTTAATGGTTCTAGCTTAAGATTTACCTCTACTATTGCATATATTTCTCATGACACCGATTTTCTTAACCTTCTCCTTTTGTTCCTTCAAATTTTCATTTTTTGTATATAGAGTGTCTGTCCATATGGCTGATCAACCAGGTTTTCACCCTTCTTCACTAGCTAGTCGTTTTTCAGCCTTCAGTGTTGGTCTTAATTTTTACGTTATGAAATATGGCGCGACAATTTAAGGTCCTAGTACATTTTCAGTCAAATAAGTCGATACACTGTGTAAATAAAAGGGAATCTGTTATAAACGGTGAATTTTAGGAGAAATTGGTTGGGCTGTACTTCTGCATCAACTTCGTTCACAGAAAAGTCTCCATTCAATTAATTTTCCGAAGTGATAGACACAACCCACCCCGAAATGAATGTCACAAACAACCCCAATGCACATTTCAGCTTTGTCCTCTTATTTCTATCTACATATTAATGAATACCTAAATAATTTCATATTATGTCAGAATAAGGAGCTTAACTGAGTTTGTATTTTAACGGTACGATACTAGTTCAAGCTTCTGTGAGAGTCTCTCAACAAAAAAATATTCGATATCACTTATATTTCCTGAGGAGCCTCAAAAACGCGTTAATCGTCCAAACTCAAGCGGTGTGTTGAATCTTGAAGCCACCGTCAGAATAAATTCGCAATAACTATCAGTTGGAGTGAAAGTGAAGCGGTAGACATCTATTAATTGAGCAAAAAAGACTTTGTAACAACTTGCCCCTGTCACAACCAACCCTGGTTTCCCCTATATACGTACACGAATCAGATGGATACTTTCAGCACGTCATATAAGGAAATCCTTTCTTTGTCCTTGATGCTGTTTGATTGATATTGTTTGACCTTATTTCGATTCTCATTTCTTGCAGGTGTGGGTTGATAGACTCTGTTCTTTTTGTATTTTTTATCATTATTCTCTTATGAAGTTTAAATTATCGAAATCTATACATCCGAAGCCTTCTCATCGGAAGAAGTATTCTTGAAAGCTCACTATCTTGAGCGTATTTGGAAAGCTATGTCGAGATGTGTTAAAATTTATAAGGCACTCTATTAGAATGAAAAGTTCAGTTTCATATTGATAAAATGTCGATTTGTGGACTAAAGAATTAATCACATTGGATTTCTTGTGAGAAATTTTCTAAAATGAATTTTATTTCGAAATATCTGCTAACAATCAACAGTTATAGTTTTCACCATTGAACTTTTCATGAAAATTGATCATCAGTTTTTGTTTATCTCTGCGAGAAAAAGTTGATTTCCCATTTTAAATTGTGAAACTAAGCACACCCTGTACTTTTAAATTTTCCACCTTCTTCAGTCTCATTAGACATTCAGCGGGTCCTTCAGAACTCAGCCAACCCTCAATCTTATGATTGACCCCGGAGCAAATACTTCCAAGTTACTTCTAATTAATCCTAAAATTTATTAAGTTGGAAGTAACAGTAGACAAAACAGAGATTGATGGATCGAACTTAACCTACCCACTTCATTTAAACCCTTCAAAATTCTGCGCAATCGAAAGGTGATCACCAGAGACAATTCGGTAAGCTCACTCTTGAGCCAGGGTCTGAAATCGAAAAAGAATAATGAGATGGAAATTTTGGTAAAATGGGCCCCCGACAGCTGCCTAAGTTTTCGTCTACTGTTATTACAAATAGGACCCTCAATCACATAATTGACCCCAAGGCAAATACTTCGAAGTCATTTTCAATTTTTCCAGAAGTTTATAAAGTTGGAAGTAACAGTGGATAGAAAAAAGGTCAATGGATCGAACCTAACCTACCCACTATCGAAAAGTGACCACCAGCGACAAATCGGTTAGCTCACTTTCGAGCCAGGATATGAATTCGAAAGAGAATAATAAGCTGATAATATAGATAAAATTGGCCCTAAGATAGCTGCCCGAGTTTTCGTCGACTATTTATGCAGATAACTTTCTATTCGATAGTATGGACCAACATGTAGGTATAAGTACCCTTCTTCAGTCTAATTAAACATTCAGCAGGTCCTCCAGAACCCTGCCAACCCTCAATCTCATTATTGACCCCAGGGCAAATACTTCGAAGTCACTTTTAATTTTTCCTGGAGTTTATTGGGTTGGAAGTAACAATAGACAAAACAAGGATCAATGGATCGAACCAAACCGACCCCATTCATTTGAAGCCTTCGAAATTCTGTGCAATACAAATCGGTAAGCTCACTCTTGAGCCAGGGTCTGAAATCGAAAGAGAATAATGGGCTGGGACTTCTTGTAAAATTTGCCCTCAGATAGCTGCATGAGTTTTCGTCTAGTGTTATGGCAAATAAGACTTTCCATTCACAAGTATCCAATTTGGTTCATCCTGTAAGTATATTTTCAGTCTAATTTGTCCTCCACAACCCTGACAACCCTTTATTTCATGATTGACCCCGAGGAAAATAGTTCGGAGTTATTTATAATGAATCCTGAAGTTTATTAAGCTGGAAGTTACAGTAGACAGAACAAAGATCAATGGATTGAACCTAACCTACCCCATTCATTTATACCCTTCGAAATTCGGCACAATCGAACGGTAACCACCGGCGACAAATCGGTTTGCTCACTCCAAAGCCAGGATGTAAAATCGAAAGAGAATAACGAGCTGGTAAATTTGACTACCGCAAAGATAAATCCCATAGACCGAATTGTTTGCAGGACTTAATTAAAATCTCGTTATCTTACCCGGATTATAATTCAACGAATTGGATATGAAGGGAACGATGGAAGTTTCGCTAGATATGCTGAAATGGTTTGTTTTTTTTTGGTTTGTTTGAACCTAAGGTTTTGAAGTAAAATAGATCTTTGCTTTGCTGGCAGGAATCTTCATACAAGCTTAAGTTGCATCTCATCTTGCAGATTAGCGAAGGATAGAAATTATGAAAAAGAGAAACTATGTACAAAATTTCTTGAAGAACTTTACATACTGCTTCTATTACATGATGAATATTTATGTGAGGAATAACGGTTCAGAGATAAAACAGGAACTTATACTTAATGAGAGAATTTGAGGAAAGTTATCTAAAATTTGGAAATTTTTATATTACCTGGGGTTTTTTCAGTTTGTTTGAACCGAAAGTTTCGGAGCAAAATTGAGTTGTTCGTTCTGCTGGTAGAAAGTCCATTTTAAGTTTAAGTTGCATCTTATCTCACATAATACTAAGAGATGAGATTTATAAAAAGTTGTATAAACGATAATATCTTGGGCAATTCTCGAAAAACTTTATTTTCTATTTCCTAGTTTCTGCTAATTGATTCAAGAGCCATTTACTTTATGAAATTTGGGAAAAATAGTGATTCAATTCTTCTTATGTCATAAGGCTCGTAATTCAACAAATCGAATGTAACTGAAACGAAGAAAGTTCCGCTAGATATGCTGCAATAGCTTATTCAAATGCAAGGTTTTAATCGAACATAACGCTTATTGATACACTAGTAAAAAGTCGTAGCTTACGCTTAAGTAACATTTCACCGCAAAGGGTATGAAAATTTCGAATCCAATTTTCGATGCATTTCTTCAAGGCGAGATAGGACAAAATATGTGAAATCATATGTTTCTTTTCATTATGTATTCGAGTTAATTCTTATCAGAAATCATCCGCATAAAAACAAAATTATAAAAGTACCAAACGTTCCAACGAGGGTTGAATTTTTTCTTATATTTGGGCTGAGAAATTTAAAGTAGAAAAGTTGCGTCATCTTAACTTACTAAAGGGTAATTCGAAGCAGAAGGTGAGAGGGCGCATGCCAATAACTTCGTAACCGATAGATTTCCGAATGTGTGAAGACGCTCAGACGTAATTTTCTTCATGTTTAGTGAACTAACGTGTTTAGTTTATTCACTGGTTGACAGAAAATTCGATCACTCTTTAAATTATTATCTGATTTAGCCAAAAATATTAACTCAATTCATTTTAAGTGCTGGTGGTTTTTAACTATAGCTATTAGTCAGTGATCCCACTTTCCCAAGTAAGTATATTAGTGAGGATCAATTGGTAGAAAGTAATTGGGAACAGCTTTTTGCCGATTGATTAAACTGGTCAGAGATGAATCAACCTACCCAAATTAGTAAAGATAGTATGAACTCCAAATAAGAAATAATTCATATTGCGATCGGTTTTTGAGGTGCGCAATCTCTCCTCTTACCTGGGGGATAGATGGTGCACTTAAGCATAAGAAGATGGCTCAATCATGTTTATGTGTTTTTCTCAGAATGCCTACAGAATACAAACGAAGTGGACGTTGTTCCAGAGCATGTTGGACAGAACAACATCTGATGAAAGCAATCCAAGCTATCAATGAAAATAAGATGGGCATAAATGAGACCGCCCAAAATTTTGGAGGACCAGAAACTACTCTGAGAAAATGAATGAAGGAAATTGAAAAAAATCCCATACAAGAGCGGAGTAAAGAATTGGAAATATCAAAGAATCAGACATCGATAGGAGATAGGATATTGCCGAGTCAAGGGTAACCACCAAGTCACAAACCCCCTGAGACGATAATGTCAAATAGAATAATCGTGATTAATTATGTTTGTTTTTCTTCCAAAGGTGATACACAAGCATTTTTCGGAATTAAAAGAACGTTTATTTTCTATACAATACTTATAAAACCTTTCTATATCACTCTGCACCTGAAAAAATCTTCAAGACATTTTATCCGATGAAAAAAGTCTATATATAGAAGGAAGGAAGCATACCAATTGCAAGCAGAGCAAATGTAGCGAAAATTGTTCGCTATATTTCACCATTCAAAACAACAAACTGAGATCAGTTTGTTATATACGATCTTATCAATGTATGATGTACCTAATCGAAAGCCTTCCGGAAGTCTGTATAATCCGTATCTATCTGAGCCTGTGTCTTTGTACCCTGATGAACACATTCCAAAAACGTTACCTTACCAATAAGACTCTTAATTAAGTCCCTTAAAGGAACTATGCTGACCACCAACAATAATATTATGGACATGAAAATCTTTATGTTTTTAAACAAGCGAATTGAATAGTTTTGGAATTTTGGATTTCGATGAGATCTTTTTGACCCCTTTTGAATATGGGGACAACTCTAGAAAGTTTCCATTTATTAGGGAAAACGGAAGAACTGAGAGATTTTTTGAATATGTAAGGAAACAGCACAATTAAAATATAGGGGTGTTATTTCATCTTGGCGAGGCTCTTTCTTAGTATCTAGTTCACGGAGTGCTACTGCAATCTCCTCCCTAGATATACGAATCTTAGTCAAATATGTATTATTATATTGTCTATTTCTCCCAGATCATCTCGATATTCTTCAGAAGGTTCGAATACACTCTAGACAAATTTAGCAAAAGAATCAGATATTTTCTTGGCTGTTGTACACTCAATATCATTGAACCACATTTTGAATTGAAATACACCATGCTTTTTCTTGAAAAATATGAATTCGAAGAATTTGCTAGAATCCCTCGCAACTTCCATCTCAACAGTTTTCAGACATCTTCGGCGATCGAATGCTATCATTTTCTTTGATAACGATCTGTAAGTACGAAAAAGCAAAAATCTGAATCATTACCATAAACCTTCCACTTAGTATGAATTTTATTTTTCATTTTAATCAAATGTATTGTATTTCTGGATTAAAAACATGGATATTTCCTATTTATTTTAGTTTTAAGAACATACTTGCTTATCAATTCCTCATTCAGGATACCATGAAAATATTTGACGTTTTCGTCTATATCTGAAGTAATTTATTGAGAAAAGGTGCCCATTAACAGCATCAAAATCAGTTTTATGAACTAGCGAATTCTTCAAATAATACAATTCAGTAGTTTTATCGGCACAAGGATAAATAATGTCTTATACTTACAACTAAGATGAATTCAATACATGGATGGTGACTATCCTCCGGCACCAGCGGCTCATCTCATCTAGCCAGACAAACGCATTCTTGTCTTATTACGCAATAACAAATCCAAAGTTCTATTATTTACATTTTGAAACTACGTACTGTATCAATTCAAGAAAAGACAAAACATCAACAATACTCACAAGTTTATTTTTTACGTTAAATCTACTATCGTAGGCATCCCGTAACAAATTCATAAAAATAAAAAAAAACTACGAAATCCATAACAAATATTGTTTTTACTTGGTTCACTATACAAGTATTATTATCACCAAAACGAAGTTTCCATATTACACTTTCATTTTAAAAGTATCCCTTTTTATAGGTGCTGATTGGGTCTTACACATTTATCAGTTCATAAAGCTCCTCTTTCATTTTCGAGGTAACTCGTATAGAATAATAAGGTAGTTATTGTAAGACGAATTACTTTGGCTTTATTTAATTCGAAATCCAAGTATCCCCAATATCTTGCATTAGTACATATTGTGAATAATTGATTAACTTCTGCATTCATAACATAATTTAGATGTTTAAAATTAAGTTACTTCCAAACATCTCAAACATTTCCTCTAAACACAGTTCAGTTCCTTAGACATAAAATGTTGTTTCATTTCTATGTTCCGTTCAGAATCATGGAATTTACATGTGTGTTGTTTGAATTTGAATGTTGAAGAATTCTTCTTCTCTAACCACTTTTAGCATTCTATGAGTCTACCTAAAGAAATTCTAATGCTTATATTATTATTGACTGCATGGTGGCCAACATTTTTTTTTCAATTTTAACACGGCATTCGGCTTGAATGAAGGGCAGAGTTAGTAAGTATTTCAGGAAAAAAGTTTAAAAACTCTCATTCGTGTTTTAATTGAAAACAGAGTAATTAATGTCGTAATTTCTAATGAAAAATTTTCACTTAGGTATTTTTGCAAAAAAAATTTGGAAAATTGTTTTTTGAAAAATATATTTGCCAGCGCTGAAATTAAAACTGTTTACCGTACAAAATAATCTGAAAAAAAAGTGAAAATCGGCGAGAGGACGGTAAACTACATATCAACAAATTATTTACTCATTTTGGAACAAATTTTCAATTCCAAGTTAATTATACTTCAATCGATACACTTATCTTCAGTTCTCTACCACTACTGCTCGAACTCGACAGATCAACCAACAGAGCTACCAGAGATATTTTCTACTGTCATTGGGTAATATAAAGTTCTTTGAAACGCAGGTTGACGCATATAATCAATGGAGTTCCTAGCTATCTATCCT
Organism: Propylea japonica; assembly: GCA_013421045.1. Taxonomy (NCBI): domain Eukaryota; kingdom Metazoa; phylum Arthropoda; class Insecta; order Coleoptera; family Coccinellidae; genus Propylea; species Propylea japonica. Next base: position 41,577,260 of record CM024242.1, on the reverse strand, counting down.
CTATTCGAAAGAAGGGATAGATCGCTGAGACCGATAGGAATCGTTACCTGTAGGTTGAATATTGAAACGCAAGCAGGTACAAAGGGAGTAGACGCGAAATATTTCATTTATTCGGAATACAAAGGTAAAGATTTCTCTATCCTTAGAATCTATCTATAGACCGTATCGGTAGATAGATAGGTTATTGAAAACGGCCGTTAGAAGATTGCGGTTTTCAACAAATGAATTCTCTCAAAAAACGAACACAAAAATGTGCCACTCATTTTGTTCTAACTCATCAAGTTTCTGAGATCCCTACAGCAACGACAACGAATTTAGGACACCCCGTACGTTCACAGATAAATAATCCTGCTTGATTGATCAAAATGAAAGGCTATCTTTGAAACCTAATACTCTCGAAGAAATTTATTATAACGTATTCGTTGCTTTATGAATACTACTTTTTTCACTAAATTGAATGGAAAGAGTAGTCGTACGCTTATTTTATAATACGTTTGGATCCCCATTCCGAAGATTTGAATGGCATATTCGTATACCTTATGCCCAGAAAAACTTTCTGGTTTCCAAAGCTCATCATAAAAATTTGAAATGACTTTACCTTTAAGCCTGGGCCGAACTGTAAAAATTAGTTAAGTGTTTCTTTTGACCTCAAAAATCTACGGTTAAAATAAAATGTATATCGGGTGTCCCAAGGTGAGTGGCCTATTAGATTTTGTAACTTGGCAAATGATGATTTTTTTTGGTCCATCCTGTATAACTGACAACTATAATTCGAAAGCAGTGACATAGATCAGATCAATATCTAATGACTAGCCAAATTTTTGACTTAAATCTCAGATATTGAACTACAGTCATTTTCGTAACACGTCAATTAGATCTAATAGGCCACTCACCTTGGGATACCTGATTCAAGATGGGCAAAATTCGTTGTCTACTGAAGGGATCTCGAGAACCATAGCAGCTAGAAGAAAACTGATGACACATTTTCGGACTCTTTTTTCCTGACTAACTCAAATCTAGAAACAGATCTAACCTATCTTTCATAGATTTATTTATTTATTTATTTATTTCACATTGGAATACATACCGGCATTCGCCCAGAAGCAGTATTCACATAAATACAAACTATTTCATACAAAAGGAAACTCCCAATTCATACATGTACAAAATAACAAGAACCTACCATCCAAGGCAAAATAACATAAAAATACCAACCCGAAAGAATACAAAACAGGCTTACATTAAATCATAAAATTATCGATCTGAGGCCTCAAGGTTGGTCCTGACAGTTTTCTTCAACCTTACCAATGGATCTTGAAAAATATCAACATTCACACAAAGGGCAATACATGTCGTCATAACTCTGTGGAGTGGGGAGTTCTGCGCCGAATTAGTGTTTCTGACGGTGCCATAGAAAGTACCGAAAGATCTCAAACCTACATTTGGAACCCTGAGTAATATAAAATTGAAAATTTCAGATGCCGAAAACTGTCCTCTAATGATCTTACACGCGAATAACACATCCGTAAGCTGCCTGCGATTGGACAAACTCATCATGTTAAATCTGCGTCGAATAGTCGTGTAATTGTGATCAACAAAGATTAATCTATTTCTGTAAGCTAAATATCTCAAGAACCTATTCTGAACACTTTCCAAGCGTTGTACGTAGCACTTATACCTTGGGTTCCACACAGTGGACGCAAAATTCAACTTACTGTGGACAAAGGAATAATAAAGTGTCAGTAGTGTTTTATTTTCTTCGAATTGGACACTATTACGAATAATGAAACCCAGCATTTTGTTGGCATTATTCACAATTTTCTCTATATGCAGGTCGAAAATAAACCTTGAATCTAAAATAATCCCAAATCCGAAACATTCTCGACCGCTTTGATAGGTCTACCATTTATGGAATAATCAAAATCCAGAATATTAGTATTTCTAGTAAAAGATATTTTACAACACTTCTCAAAGTTGAGAAACAGAGAATTCTCTTCGCAATACTCTTGGAGTCGCATAAAATCCTGCTGCAGCTTCAAGCAATCACTCCACATTTTTACCGGTCTGAAAAACTTCAAGTCATCAGCATACAGAAGAAATTTAGAGTATCGAAAACATGTCCCGATGTTGTTAATATAAATTAAGAATAACAGAGGGCCCAAATGAGTGCCCTGAGGTATACCCGAGGTGTTATTGAATGTTCTCGACCTATAGCCATTAACAGAAACATACTGGGAGCGATTCAAAATGTACGACGCAACCCATCTCAGGAGACTACCACAAATACCCACCTCCGGAAGGCGACGAAACAACAAAGAGTGAGATATCTTATCGAAGGCTTTGCAAAAAGCAGTGTACAGCGAATCGACCTGAATGCGCGAGTCAAGATTATCTTGAACATTCTCCAGAAAACAAACGAGATTCGTTTCAACACCTTTACCTGGCATAAAACCATGTTGCTGGTCGATGATCAAACTTATGACTTGGTGAAACATGGATTTATAAATAATGGACTCGAAAAGTTTAGCAAATGACGATAATATGCTGATAGGGCGATAGTTCTCAATTCGATGCTTCTGACCACCCTTGAAAACCGGAACTACAGCAGACACCTTCCACCGACTCGGAAAAACACAAGAAGTCAACGACTTATTAAAAATAATGAACAACGGCTGTGCTAGAGAATCGGCGCATTCTCTCAAGACAATGCTGGACCTTTGCACACATTCGCTGATCTCATTGCGTCGATTATTTCATCGACGGTAATATGTATGGCATTTAAGTTGTTCGCGCCGTAACAATTATCAACAAATCTTGAACTCCCTGAGCTGTCCGAGCCCGAAGAAGGTACCACGAAATTTCCCATGAAAAAGGAGGCGAAAGATTCGGCAATCTCCGGGGCCGACGAAGCGCAACTGTCCCCCAAATACATTTCGGATGGAATTTTGCCGTGCTTCTTTTTAGCTGAAATGAAACTGAATAAACGTTTGGAGTTCTCCGAAAGTTCAGACTCCACCATCCTCGATTCTGAGTTATGAACGAAAATTGAGAATTTGTCATTTTCATTGATGCTGAATAACTCGCTTTTTTGAACTCTACACTTTTTCAAGAGTAATTCGGAAATAAAAAATACCTGCTTTTCGATTCAGTTGTGAATTTATTACAAGTAGGCTGGCCTTAACATTACCAGTGAATATGCTATATATTCTATGTGAACTCAACATTCTGTGATAGAAGTCGACGACTGTCAAATAATTATTTCTTCTGTGTATCGATTTCGTTTCTTAGATCCATAATAATCTATGGACATGCCTTAAAGAGGGAGGTATACGTCCCTTGCGGCTCTGCTATTTTCATTCGCTTGAATGTAGCATACCAACATATCGAATTTATCGTAATTTTGAATATTTCAGGCCAGAAAAAATGAACAGAGTTTAATCTTAACAAACGATGACAAATTAACCTCAGAATTAATTATTCAGCAATCGATGATTCCAATCATAGAGTTTTAGGTGCACAAAATAATACATTCTTTCATCGGTTGCTATAGTAATGCCAGCCTACTTATAATTGATTCAGAACTGAATCGAAAAACTGGAAAATGTGAAAAAAAATTTTTTTGTAATATTCATGCGAATAGGGACATACGAGTTTGATACATTTTTGAAAGTCATTTAAAAAAACATTCGCTTTTGAAAAATCAAATTTTTTGTCGTTTCTCGAAAATGGCTAGACTAAAAGAATCAGTCATATAATATTCGAATCACTATTAAAAAATGTAACAACGGATTTCGCATACGAGTTCAAACAACCAAGTTATTCAGCTTATGCTGGATTCACAATGGACGTAACCATAAAACTCCCGAAACGTAAACGAAAAACGCAAAGTTGAACCAATGCAAATCATATGGAACTGTTGACAATAGGCTCTGTTATTTTGACGTTTATGCTGAGCTTATGGTAGTCCGTAATTCTAATGTTTAATTATAGAAATTTGTTCACATTCTGTGAGTTAACCCAACTGATAATAATTTTTGTCTTTGAGATTTATAAATACTTCATACATTCTTAATTACTGACAATAACACTTCAGAATAATCAATTGTCAAAAAATTCATGGAACACTTATTAAAAAGGTACAGAAACATCTTCTTACTCTACAAAAACGTCTATAATTTGCTACTGCGCCTAAAGTCCATTCTGAACACCATTACGTTCACGTACAAAGTACGTTTACGTGTTCGTTATGGTTACATCCATTGTGAATCAGCACTTAATGAAATGACATAATCTCAATTTTCGTTCATAAGTCAAAATCTATGAAAGATAGGTTAGATCTGTTTTCGGATTTGAGTAAGACAGGAAAAAAGAGCCCGAAAATTTACCATCGGTTATGTTCTAGCTGCTACGGTTTCCGAGATCCCTTCAGTAGACAACGAATTCTGCCCACCCTGTACAAGACAAAGACTCACCCTGTATAATAAATCATACACGTTTATCCCTGATTTGTTCGAAGGTTTCACGGGTCATCCTTGAAAACACACCGCACAAAACCCTAGGACATAACCACAATCTACCCCTCAAACCTTCCAGATAATAACGAATGATGTCTCAATTCAAGCTACTCGTTGCCGGCAAATCTTCACTCGAAACGTCTCAATCAAGCCCATGTTGCGGTTACAAACCTCACCGTACCGTAATTCAAAGGATTTAGTTCAGAAGTATCTGGAATCAGGTGGGACCATCAATTTGTCCTGCTGTTCCATAGGGATAGATGCAATAGGCAGAAATCCGACTGACCGCCACTGATCCGGATCCGTTAAACAATTTATTTCGAGTTCGGCGATTTATTGTGTTAAGACGAGGTTGAGAGTTGAGTCTTTCCTGAGGGTATATTCTGAAGGATTGGAGGATATTAGAGGTTATAGTCTGAGTTCGGTTTTCTGGAGGAAAGAAGAGTGGAGGGCTGCTTGTTGTTTGATTTGTACAACCACTTATTAATGCGTCTATACTGAAGGAGCTTGTTCGGAAATTGAGTAAGGTAGGTGATACAAATAAGACCTACCCACCTTGAAACACTGAAATTTCGATGAATTATTTATTAAGATGATAAATAAGTGAAAGATATTATGTTTTTATTCATATATTTCGAGTTTTCAAGAAAATAGAAAATTTTCTCTTATCGCAAAAAATATAATTCTGAAACCTTATTCTGAGGATTTTTCAAAACATCATGGTAATCGAATAAAGTCTATTTCCTCAAGTCATAGGAATATTGTTATTAGAGTGAAAATTATGCCAAAATATACATATATTCCCGAGCCTTCTATCAAGTGTTCTCATAAGACTTTATGATTTATTACAAAAAATTATAGGTACTTAATAAATGTTAAAACGTTATTGAATTCGCAAATTTTCAAAACGGTCATTAAAAATCATATTTCCATTTTGATGAGTCGTGTGGTGATACGTATGCATTACTAGCAGCAGAACTTCAAAGAATAACGTTCAAAATTTTATATAAATGACGACCAATTAATTCAGTCATCGAGGGGTCACCTATTTGGCTCCTAGCACATGAGAGCTTGTCCCGTACTATTTGCTGAGTAAAGAGGATGTCGTCTATACGTGATTAAAAAAATAAAATAAATAATAAAAATATATTTTTGATGTGAGATATATTTCAACCGACCATTCGCACTATAGGCCTTATTGGAGCATAAGCGAAGCTCTTATTCGAATATCAAATTGGTTTTCATCCAAAAAGATCAACATCATTTGCTCGATTAGGCTGAAGCGCCTAATACGTTGGAATACTAGCCACTGATGATGATCCTGTTATCTCCTCTAGAAAAATTCAAAAACGACTGGACTAGAACTCACCAACTGGTATAAAAAGTGGAGAATAACTTCGAACAAGAACAAGTCGGTGTACAAAATAATACTTCAACGAGGAAAGTTGAAATTGACCATGCACAACAAACTAAAAGTGTACTAGACAACCCTTAAACTGATCTGGATCTATGGTATACAACTACGGGGTTGCGCCAAACCATTCAGACGAAAAACTATCCTAAGGTTCTAATAAATAACTACGCTTAATAGCCGAAGCGCTATGGTATGCAACTAACCAAAAATTGATGGAGATCTCAAAATAACGTACATAATAAATGTCATTAATTTTTTCTCATCAGCTGGGAGTAAACACGAAGGTGAGGTATTCAAAACTTGAAATTTTCGGGGTTGGTTTAAGATTTGGAATGGAAAGATGAATCCATAAATTAATACAACAAAACCAACAGCCCTTATAATACCCAAATTTCATTTATTGCTTTCAGAATATAAACAAGTATACGTAAAAAGTTCTGTCTTTAATGGTTTCGAAATGTTTTTCAATCAACAAGTGGAAGTTATTCTTCTGAATATTGCCCAGATCGATAATACAAATTGGTTATTTGCAAAGTGAAGTGTTCATGAATGAACAAAACATGAACAACTCTCAAGAAATTCTTATGTCAACATTCGTTTTTACAATATGCACAAGCGCTCAAGAGCTTTAGATTTCAGGTCAATTTTAACTTTCAAATATTTTCATGATTCCAAATTTGCAACTAGGACTCTCAACTATAGATCATGTCGAAGAGAATCACTCGGGGGATCTTTATCTGTTCTGATTATTATCGTTGGAGAGTCAGTCAGTCTGAATATGATGTTAGTCAATAAAGCTTTATTGCCAATTTGCCACTAAATTCAATTTTGTTAATTATACTAACAATTCGCCAAGTTGAAAACCTAAAACAACTACTGCCTCTAGCGAAAAGCAGCAGCCAAATTTTTTAACGTCACATCACTCGAAAAATCGTGAACTTTGATTAAAAACCTAAATAACCACCCAGCTTGAAAAAAACCATCGAATAGGATAGAAATTGTCCATGAACTATCTAAATCATTGGTTTTTCTCATAAAACTTAATTAGCCTGATGAGCACCTTAATTTTTGCTGAGTATTCATCTTTCTCGGCAACAACTGAGAGTAAGCCTTCTGATTATCTCTTAGGTCGGTAAAAAGTAGTGAAATTGAATTCATGAATGAACAAAATGATACGAATAATTCTCAAGAAATTCTAATGTTAATTTTCGTTCTTACAAGTTGCACAATCGCATTCGATCTTCACTTCAACTTCAATTTTTCTAAGCTCAAATGAGACAAGAACCTGAATTTCCTCCTAAGTATTCAACTGCTTCGATATCATTCAAGAGTTAACTTTCTGAATAGGTTCACTTTTCGGTACCAATTTTCCATCAATTTCGATATTTTTAATCATTTCAACAGCTCTCCGAGTCCAAAACACGAAACAATTACAGCATAATAATATAACTGACATCTTCTGCCTCTAGCGATAACATAAACCAAATTTCCCGACGTCACATCATTCGGAAAATCGAGAAAATTAATTCGAAACCCAAATTCTAATGTGAATTTTTCTTCTTACAAGCTGAACAAGCGCATTGAAACTTCTGATTCCACTTTAATTTCAAATTAAGCTCAAATAGAACGAGAACCTGAAATTCTCCTTAAGTATTCATCTGTCTGAATGAAGAAGGAATCCTTCAATATTCTAATAGTTTTAAGTGTCATTTTTGTTGAAACGGCGAGACAGGGTTTTTTCTACTGGGGTTTTCCCTGAGCTCTGGTATCATACGAAAAAATAGTATGGTACCCCGTTTTGCACCAACCTCAGTTAGGGATTTTTTATTTTTGTTTTATGTATTGTATTATGTTAGCTCTTGATTTCAAAGAATATATATATATCTGCTGCTCATCATTTTGAGTCAGCTTTCGAAATATGTTGCAAGTCTATTAGTTTTCAGTGCCAATTTTCCACTAAATTCGATATTGTTAATAATTTAAACAGCTCTCCGAGTCGAAAGCCTAAAACAATCACAGCATAATAGTGTTACTGACATCTAGTGCCTCTAGCGAAAAACATCAACCGAATTTCCCAACGTCACATAATTCGGAAAATCGTGAAAATTAATTAATAACCCACATAACCACCCGACTGGAAATAAACCATCGAATGGGATAGAAATTGTTTATGAACTATCTGAATCACCGGTATCTCTCATCAAGCTCATTCAGCACATAAAATGAATTATCTAATTCTATCCCAACTGTTATAATTTGCAACTTCAACTGTTCCACCCGAGGGTTTGAACACAACTTAATCCCTTGTCAGGTATAACTCAAACCTTGATAACTCCGTAGGTAGTTTGAAACATGTTCATGCTTCCTTTCCTTGTTCCAAGGTTAGATATCAAGAACATTACATGTAGGGTAAGTACTTCAAATAAGGAGAGATTGCGGACTGAAGGTTTTAGGGGCGTTACCTATAAGATGAAGCGGTTGATGGGACGATAACAGTTTGGATTCGATTCCTTCCTTGAGGTGGAAAGTTTTGGGGTTGATCGATACATCAGTTATGAGAATAATATTAATGATAACTCTCATTTATTCTTTTTGACACTCAAGAAAGTACAGGGTAAGTGATTCAAAAACATCTTGAATGCATCAAAAAGAATTCGTATGAAAAATCAACGGAATGAAATAAATTTGAATTTAAATTATCTTTTAGAGAGAAATTCCTCAATATACAGGGTGTCCAGTCGATTGACGTCAATAATTTTTCTTAGATTCCTCAGACCTGTGGCTATCCAAAAACAACCCATGTAAATGATGTCATTTTTTGTAGTTCTCGAGTTATGATATTTTGAGTGTTTTTTAATGTATTTTGCCAGCTAGGTTTGAAAAATTCATACTATCTTTTTATGCAGTAAGTATTTTGCAGTTTTATTTTGTCAACATGGTGACCCTGAATGTTGCTTCAATAAAAAAATTTTTTAGCTTTCTGAAACTTCTGCAAGTTACCCAAAAAAGGCTTGAGAGCTAAAAATTCAGTTTTAAGTACGATGTACTCAAACATTCATTTTGGATTTAGAAATACAAAAAGGTGTTTTTTTGAGTTTTTACTATGTTTAAAAACTTAGCGGAATCCTTAGCTACAAAAGTCATAAGAAAAAAATGTAATTAGTAGAACTTTTTTTGTTCTAGTCTGACTTGGAAGGCTGAAAATCATTGACGCCGGATAAATATTTTCAATGATCAAATTACACTTGAAAATGGGATTTCAATTCAATTTCAACTGAAATTCCTTTGAAACAACTGTAGCTCGTGTAATTCATACAATAATTTTGTTGAAAAATGTTAATATTCGTCAGAATTGCTACTTGTGAAATCCACTGTTTTGGGATAGAAAATAAAAGGCCATAGTACTGAAAAAGTACTATTCATTTCAATAAATTTTCAAAATTTGAGGCTCCAATGTGAATACATTATGGACGCGTGCTAAAAAGATAGGTATCAAATGCCTGAAGCTAATCGAAAATTCTTGATTTGTTTTTTTCCCACTTCTGAAAGTATTTGATTGAATTCTGTTTCGTTGTTAATTTCCTTCGCGTACACTATCCCTCTGTAAAATGTCCAAATAGGAAAATCGATCGGGTTGAGGTCTGGCGAACACGCAGGCTATTCGATCAGCCTTGCACGCCCAATTCATCTTTCTGGAATCGTTTTTTTTGTTCAGACATTTACAAACAGCTAGTGCCCGCGAAGGAAATCAACAACGAAACAGAAAAAAAAATAATCAAGAATTCTGTGTTCTCGTCCATGTATAAATGAAATGTAGGTGTCGTAGGGAAGTGGACAAATAAGTAATCTCTTATAACTTCGTCGACGTTTCGGAACCGTTGGTTCCTTTCTCCAACCTGATCCCTTCAAATAATCCCCTCGGTAAACTGAATTCTGTGTTCTCGTCCATGTATAAATGAAATGTAGGTGTCGTAGGGAAGTGGACAAATAAGTAATCTCTTATAACTTCGTCGACGATTCGGAACCGTTGGTTCCGAAAGGAGATTACTTATTTGTCCACTTCCCTACGACACCTAGATTTCATAATCAAGAATATTCGAGAAGCTGGTGGCAACTGACACGTCATTTTTTAGTACGTTGTCGATAATGTATTCAAATTGGAGGCACATATTTTGAAATTTGTATTGCAGTGAAAGTAATTTTTCAGTATTATGTATTTTATACTTATCCAAAACAGGTAATTTTACAACAATTGAACAATTGAAGAATGTTAACATTTTCAATCAGTGCTATGTCCAAAATTGTTGAATAAATTACACGAGCTACAGTTGTTTCACCGGAATTCCAATCAAAATTAATGTGAAATCCCATTTTTAAGTTTAATCAACCATAAAAATGATAAAAAGAATATAAGCCACTTTTATCGGCTTTCAATGATTTCAAGCCTATCCGCCTTCCAAGGCAGATTACAGTAAAAAAAATCCAATCAAGTACCATGTTTTTCCTATTTTAGGAAGCTACTTTTGTAGCTTAGGATACCGCATATTTTCTGTATATAGGTTAGGAAATTCACATCAGAAACAAATGATATATAATGCATCTGATAGAGAAGTTTTTCCTCCAGTTGTACAGATAAATTGAGAAAAATTGCCATTTTTAAGTGTTTATCTAGAGACGGCTGTGGCCGCCGTAACGTTGAATAGAGGAAAAAAATGATGAATATTGACCAAATATTGTTATAAATAGGGCTGTAATCATGATTATGCATGTTTCCAAATACAAAACCGTTAAGAGCATTACCATTCAATCTAAGCACATAAATGTATTGTTGGTTCTTAACCTAATGTGCTACAAGGATTATAAAATTAGTGCTTCAAAAACACCCATCGGATTTTAATTCAATTCTTCTTATATTTGTCCCGGATGAAAACATCGCTATTAGCTAAAATACTTCTTAAGATACCAGTGAAACCTCTCATAAGCGAAACGTATGATTCTTTTCGTTTCGAGATCAGAGAAAAAGTTGCCAGTTCAAGCGTTCTTCTGAAGGCGGCTTGCAGTAACGTTGAATGTAACAGGGAAAACTGATAAATGTACAACAACTTTTTCAATAAAGTGAAAGCAGAGAATAATATTAATCGATAGAAATCAACTTTATTGATATTCATGGCGATGTTTTGCGTTAAACCTTTTCTTACTATGAACAACTTTTTCCATAAAAAGGGCTCTAATGCAGGAATACACGTATTCTCGAGTATACAACCAGTTAAAAGCATTAACGTTCGAAATTTCCACATGAATATATAGTCAGTTCTTAGTTCCCTAAAGATTATGAAATTACTGCTCCAAAAACCTCCATTGGATTTAAATTCGACTTCTGTACTTATTTCTCCCAAGAGAAAATATCGCCTAAACCTTGAATGAGGGATATAGAACAAATATTTCCATAAAAATGGGGCCGAAATGCATGAATGCACATGTTCTTAAATTCACAAAGAGGTTAAGAGCATTAAGAGCATTAAATATTCGCACATAAATGTATACCTAGTTGGTTCTTGGCCTAATGTGCTCTAAATATTATAAAATTAGTGCTCTAAAAACCGCCTTTAGATTTTAATTCTATTTCTGTATTTCTGTCAAGAGAAAATGATATCGCTATCACCCACTATACCTTACTAGAACACAAGGCCATGAAACAGAATGAGTGACGTCACCATAGGTAGTCCATTCCTTATTTATTTACGCAATGTCATTTTCACAAAATTATTGATCAATTTAGATTTCATTTTCCATCAAGAGAAAAATTATGTTTTTCTGAGTAGGTAGGATCGTTGTTAACACAAGTACTAATTTCGTGGTTATTTTCGATATTTATTGGGGAAAAAGAAATATGATGGATAGTGAAAATAGTGTTTATCTACGTATAACTGGCAATATTCAGTTTCCATCATCACATTCCAGTTTTTTTGCCTCATTATTATTAAATAGTACAATAACGCTAAGTCTTCAGACACATACACTTTTATTTTAGCTGGAATTTCTGATGACTAGTACAAATAAAAAAAAACACAGGTTTTTTCTCCTTTGGCTCTTATCCAACCTTTTGGAGCAAACACTTTTGTAAAAGCCTCAGCTGAAGTTGCAAATGACACGGCTGAATCATACTCTGAACAGGATTTGATGCAATGGCTTTCTCAAGATCTCGACATTCCACTTTAGATCGCTTGGATTGAGGAGATACTCTGGTATGAACATCTGATCTGCGTAGGTAGGACGGACAACCTGGAAATTTCGTTGGTATCGCTCCTAAAACGAATGGTAAAAGATGAATAGGAGGCCAGCTGATTAATAACATTTTTTCAACCTATTTTTAATCTAGGAAACTGCAAAGGAATTTCGACTTTTTGACCAGTAACTTCATGTGTGTACCTTGTAGATCTTTCTATAAATTCTGTTTGGAAATGTAGTTCGCAAACCTAGAAATAAGAGTAACTTCTGAGTTTCAGTCAAAACAGTTGAATTTGCAATGATTAATACCTTACTGCTGTTACTAGGAACGAAATCTTCCCTTTCAATTGCGTTAAACTAAGTTCTTTTGGGTTGCTCGTCTTTGGGAAACTCACAGACTGCTATTTTTGGCCCCTCCTGCATATTTGCCCCTGCACTTTTAACAGAGCAATGAAATGGCATTTCAGCTGGAAAAAAAAGCGAGATTAGCATAAAACGAACCGACACTAAAATAAAAAAAAACTTCGAATATGAAAAGCGAAACTTTTATGAACTAGAAGTAAAACAAATAAACTAGTGGAAAAATTTAAAAGGGCCCTTTCGTTACCTGTTTAGAACTGATGTAACACAAAAAAAAATTGAATTTTCAGCAATAAACTCCGAAAAACGCTCACAATTCTGGAAAAAAGGTGAACAAACATCAACTGTCACCTACAAATGATTGACTGACAAACACTTCACCCCCCCTAGCGCTGTCATTCTGCTTCATGGCCTTCTGTTCTATAGTAAGGTAGTGTATCAGCCTAAATATTTCTAACGATACCAGTAACACCTGTCGAAAGCGAATCGTATTGTCATATTCACTTCAAAAGTGGAACAAAGATTTTCAGATTTAAGTGTTCTTTTGAAAACGGATGGCCGAAATGTTGAATACAAAGAGCAAAAATGATGTATATGGAACATATATTTCTATAAATAATGCTGTTATACATGAATACACAGGCTCTCAAATACAAGGCCAGTTAGTAGCAATAACATTCAATATTCGTACATGAATGTATAGTTGGTTCTTCGCCTAATGTGCTATAAATATTATAAAATTAGTGCCCCAAAAACCTCCATCGGATTTTAATTCGATTTCTGTATTTCTCCCTAGGGAAAATATTGCTATTAACCAAAATGCGCCTAACGATACCAGTGAAACCTCTCATTAGCGAAACGTATTGTTATATTCGCTTCGAGAGTGGAAAATGAAGTTTTAATCAAATAACAGGCGCCCGATATTAAAAGAACCATTACCAGAGAGTTACACCCCATCCTAAAAATTAGGAAAAAACGGTAATGGAGTGGATAATTGCTTGTTATGCGGCTTGGGCAGGATTGTATTCATGAGAACTCTGGGATTTTATATTATCCAATTCCCTTCTGAAGGGTATTTCAGAGCGTAAGATTTCAGTGTTAAATAAAACATGGAAATCTATGACTATTCATTGAAATCCGAGTATTTATTGATTTGAAAAAAATACATTTTGAATTTATGTATGTAATAATTTACCAGGTAAGAAAAACAGGACAGTGTGAAAAGTGTTGATCAGAGTTGGAAATTTTTCAAAGCAGTTTGAAAAAATTGTCGAAGCAATTGGAAAGATTTCGGAACAGTTTGAGAATTTCAATGGAGTTGATACAGGAAGACCCTCACGTTGATAGAAGTTCGAAATTTTTCAAAGCAGTTGGTGAATTTTTGAAGCAAGTGGTAAATTTTCTTAGCAGTTGGCAAAATTTTGAAGCATTTGGAAACATTTTGAGAGCAGGTGAAATAATATCGAGCAGTTGGAAAAATTTCAAGATATTCGGAGGAATTTCGATGAAATTGGAATACCTACATATATCTAAAAATGTTCATTTGACATGATTGATTTTAACCTTTTCGAAAAGAGTTTGAGAATAATGATTATAAATCGGTACTATAAATTCAAGTTTAATCTGACAAAGTATATAGATAATATCGACAATAATTATCAAATTCGTGTTTAAAAAGGTACATTTATGGTATTTGGCCTTATGTGTATAACAAGCAATAAATGTTACTATTTCCGATAATGTTACCAAGTGTTTGAAAAGATGAATGATTTTTTTATCTTCCACGTTATGCCACAGCAGGTAGTTGCGAATTTTTCAGGTTGTGTCATAAAAAGCTATTTGGTTCCAGTTTGCGCTATTTCTCTCGTTCGGGTAGTATTTTTTGCGCTCGTTCCTAGGAGAACAGGAATGATATCATTTCGTCCGAATATCTGTAATTTTTGCGAGTAATGGATTCCGTTCAATAAAAAACTTGATTTCGTCCAAATCTTCATGAATTATGAGTATATTTTTTCAAAAATCGTTTAAGAATACGATTTTCATGAAATTTTGAGATATGAGCACTCCATACACGAATGATAACAAATGCTGTGTAATCCTGAAGACGAAGAGTGTGTTGGTCTGGTGATCCAGAATCAGAAGAATATCACCGTAGTATTCTCAATTTTTTTTCATGCTCTCGGGAAAAAACATTGATTAGCAAACCAAAATATCTTTTACGGTTTTTAAGCTTTCAATGGCCCTCGAAGCCTTGGTTGAACCGGAAAATATACCAGATGATTCGTCAGAAAAGGAGTCTTTGGCAAAGATTCCGCAGAAGCAAGAGAAATGAGGACTATGTATTGCATCGTGAATATTCGAACAATTTATCCGCAACAATAGCCTCGACTAAGAAGCAACATGAGCTCAATATAGCTTCCTCCAAGAACCCCAAAAAGTTTCATAAATATGTCCGTGCTTTCCTAGATTCCAAAGTGTCTACACCAGTCGTCAGAAACTCTGCGGGCGTTGTCTGTCAGGACGAGCTCGAAAACGCCGAGACTTTTGCTGATTCATTCCAGTCCTCTTTCACGCTGGAAAGCCCTGGTACAGTGCCTGCTGTCTTGACGCTTCGACAGCTTCTTGATATTTCCCAGATCTCTTTTTCCGTTGAAACTGTGGAAAAATATCTTAGTAAGCTGGATAACAGCTCAGCGCCGGGCTTGGATGGGCTCACTCCCAAAATTCTGAAAGCATGTGCATCTTCGCTTTCTATCCCATTAGCAAAAATTTACAATTGCTCATTCGGTTCCGGAAGCGTACCTACTTCATGGAAGAAAGCAGCAGTTACACCGGTGTTCAAAAAGGGCGACAAACTTTCTGCTGATAATTATCGTCCTATAAGTTTGACCTCCATTGCCTCCAAAGTGTGTGAACGAATTATCGCAGATCAACTTCGAGAATTCGCCTTAAGCAACAATATTTTACCCTCGTGCCAGCATGGCTTCCTGCCAGGAAGATCTGTTCTTACCTGCCTACTCAAATGCGTAGATGATTGGACCAAATCTGTGGATTCGGGTATCCCTGTCGATATTGTTTACCTTGATTTTTCCAAAGCCTTTGACAAAGTTCCCCTTCGTCGACTCATCCACAAGTTAGAGCATTTCGGTATACGGGGTAACCTACTTCGTTGGATAACATCCTTTCTCAGTGGCAGGGAGTATCAGGTTCGTATCAATGGTAAGCTGTCTTCATCAAGATTGATCAACAGTGGAGTCCCGCAGGGGTCTGTTTTGGGGCCACTTCTATTTCTGCTCTATGTTTCTGACCTGCCATCTCTGCTGAAGTCCATCTGCTCACAATATGCTGACGATTTCAAGCTATATGTGAATCCCATTGAACATCACGATGTCCTCCAGGAAGATCTTAACACGATATCGCAGTGGTGTTCTGCCTGGTTGCTTCCTCTGAATGTTGAGAAGTGTGTTGTTCTGCATGTTGGTAGGAGCAATCCTAGATTCAACTACTTGATTGAGAACTCCATTTTGAATACATCGGACCACCACAACGACTTGGGAGTGATCATTTCAGAGGATCTGTCTTGGTCGAAGCACGTGGAGCATGTCGTTTCCAAAGCAAAGAGGACTACCTACCTTATGAGCAAAGCCTTTCACGGATGTCATCCAGATGTGTGTTCAAGGATCTTCACTTCCTACGTCCGCCCAATACTCGAGTTTGCCGGTCCTGTTTGGAGCCCTTACCTGGTACGAGATTCCGAGGCTCTTGAGAGAGTGCAGAGGTGGGCTACTCGCATTCCTTATGGTAGGTTCAGGCCATCGTATGCTGAACGTCTGAAGCAGCTTGGCATGCAGTCCTTCGCTGAGCGTCGCTTAAGGGGTGATCTGATTATAACTTATAGAGCTACACATCAGATGCTCTATGGTATGGATACCTTCAACACATTCCTGCTGAACCTGAATCACCTGCGAGGACACCCATACAAACTGCGTAAACAAAGCTTCAAAACTACAGCAAGACAGCATTTTTTTGCCCAATCGCGTGTTTGATGTTTGGAATGGTCTTCCGGCGGGTGTTGTTGGAGCCGCATCAGTGAACGCCTTCAAATCTAGATATGACTCATGGTGTGAACAGCGTGTGACTTTGTAGTGCTTGTGTGTCCTTTTATTTTTCAGTTTCTTGCAGTCTCTGTGTTTGGCAGAGGTGTGATTTTTGGAATTGTTGAGTGTTATGCGATTTGTTTTTTTTTTCTTTTCTTACTTGTTCATTTCCTGAGCTGTTACAGGTTATTACCTCAGCTCTAATTGCTATGTAATAATAATAATAATAATAATAATAATAATAATAATGTAAGTAGGTACAGTTGAAAAAACGCCTAACATTCCTGTGCGCTGGACACAGAGTCTGAAATGTGTTTTTTTCTCGAGTATTTTTACGCAAATCGTTGAACTTGTGAGTAGTATTTAGAGCAGATTCTAAGCGGCCCACACACGATGCGATGCAATGTTTCATGATGCAGGTTGCAGTGTGAGTAGTACTGAATCACGAAACTTGCATCAGTGGCCGCTTGCAGCGATGCAGAGTCTTGGTTGGCAAGCCACGAACGCCGAGTCGGTGATGCTGATGAAAGTTTCAGCGTGTATAGAATTGCGTCCAAGCGAAGACGAAACTGACAAGTGACGATAGATTTCGGCTATTTTCACGTGTCCTTTTAGAGCCTCAATAATTATTCATTTGAATGAATTCATCTTTCGATAAACCATCTTTTGGGCCATTTTTTCATTTCTATTTTCTTTTATATAATATGAACTACTGCTAATCAAACAGGTGTTGGTAAAACTGGCCTTATTTTATTCGTAACGCCCTAATTTCAGATTCAGCAGCTGATTCAACAGAATAGTATGTTACTGAACATACAAACCACACTTATAAGTAGAATTCACAAAGTTCATTAAAATAGAAGGGTGGAATTTCAATGTTCTTCTGTAACATAAGAATGAGGTCAAATATTTTCTCCATCGAAATTCCCTTGCTATCCTACTCACTAATAAAACACTTCACAGATAAATCATATTTCAATTTAGCAAATTACTCAACATACTGGACTAATCACCTAGACCTAGAAAAAAGTGCTCATTCTAGTACAGCCATTTTGATCAAGAACACCATTAAAAACATTGAAATGCCAAAGCATAAATTCAACCATTTGCAAGCAACAGTTATCAAAGTTCAAATGCTACCATATGACATTGCGATCGCTGCAGTATATTGAACTCCACGGCATAATAACAAACAAACAGGATTTCAAGGCTTTCTTTGAAACTCTGGTAGCAACATTCATAGCTGCAAGCGATTATAATAGGAAGAACACCCTATTTGGTTCGAGACTTACCACAACAAAAGATAGAGAATTGGCAAAGCTCATCCAAGAAGAAAACTTCACCCCATCAATGGGCCAACGGATCTAAATAAAACCCAGACTTATTAGACTTCTGTCACAACAAATGGCTTTTCATCCTACTATATGAGTTTTATACCAAGTTATAAATTATCCTCAGATCACTTCCCTATTATGGCCACAATAAGCAGCCTCATAATCCACAAACAATCAATTCCTCAACTACATAATAGAGAAACCGATCGGAACGAATACCGAAGAACAAGAAAATATTCGACTCAATGTGAGCCTTAAAACCAACAGGGAGATATATAAAGCGCTGATATCATTCATTGGTAATCTTAAAGAAACTGTGCAGAAAGCCACACCTGCTTCAAAATAAACTTACAAAGCATACAATGTTGCAGATGATATGAAGAGACTCCTGGCCCAGAAGAAAAAAGCAAGACAGAATTGGCATCTAACACTTACCTACAACAGATAAAACTACCCTAAGCCTAATGGTGAATGGTGAAAGATGAAAGAACACAGGGAACAGTCATTCAACAACTATGTAATGGGTCTCATTAGATATGATAATACAGTGTGGAAACCGATAAATGAATATCCTGAGAGGTATTGTTTTCATTCTATTCATTAGCCATTATGACTTTTAATAATTAATAATGTCACAAAAATCTCATTATTCGGTAAGTGCAAATATTTCATTATTCTGAAATCATTCCAGAAACGCATTAATTTCTCATATCCAGAAACCAGACTGTAATATTTCCTGCTTTTTTTCGGAACGCCTAACTGAAAGTGACAAATAGTGAATTAGGACAAAATAAATTTCACAGTCTATTCACAGGGTTCATTTCTATCCACATTTTCACGGTCAACAGTAAAAAAAGTAATATGGCCTTTTTGCGGGCAACCTCAGCAGAGCATCTGCATTTTAAATCAGACCGTGGCGGTTTCAGAAGGATGAGAAATTAGTAGGGGATATCTCGAGATAATATCAGAGGGGTTTGTATTTAGATATGGCAAGAATTTACGATCTCGTGAAATGGTTGCAGTTTCGTTTCATATTCAAACAAGTTCGTTGCTGTTGAAATAGAGACGAAAAGTCTAAATATTTTCTACTTTTACTGATTTGCAGTTTTCTATTTCGACGATGTATTTTTCTTTGAAAGTATAGTGATACCTAACTGAAAAAGGGAAGGACAATTAAAGATTCCGATCAATCAAAAAGTACTGTGAATTCATCAAGAGCGGACCATCTGCCTTTTAAATCAGACACTGGCGGTTCCAGAAGGATGAGAAATTAGTAGGGCATATCTCGTATGAAATTGTGGCCTCTTCTTCTGGAATTCGAGTTTCGCATAATCCGAGGATATCATACTTCATGTGTTCAAGTTCGTTTTCCAATCTGACAAGGTGTTTTGCAGTTCTCATTGTTCTTAAACAGGGTCTCTATAAATAATTATAACAACGCAGTTGGCGTTGGACTATTATAAATATTTATATTCTGGTGTAAACTTTAAATTAAACAAACGATACTGTGAGTTTAGGTTGCTCATTCCGATATAAATTGAATAATGTGACTGGAATTAAATTTGTAGACTTTGCATGAGAAATGGCAAGATAAAAATTTTCAAACCACCCTACGATGTTACAATCATTTAAAAAGACCCCGTATTATATGTGACTATAAATAATTTCATCTCATTTATCTGTTGTTTCTTGCAAAAGTTTATCAAATTTTTAACTCCCCCACAATCCTATACGAGGCAGACATATTTTTATCAGTGTGAGATTTCGTGCTGTAAACACTACCCCCTGGGGGTAATTTATTTGATTTCGACATCTCCAGCATGGATAAAGTATAAAGAGTTTTGGTATGTTAAACGCCACGCTTGCCGAGCGTGTTGGATAGTTTATTTTAAAGTCGCCCAATTCGAATCAGACGCTGCAGTGCTTGTTTTGGTCCACCCTGAGTATTTGATTTCCCCGGTACCACCTATAACTGGAGGAATTTCCCTTTCCGCTACCTGTGGATGCGACCGATGGAGGACTAGCAACCCCTCACGCACAACAAACGCAGTGTGCGATAAGATGGCTCGACAAAATCAAGACTCAGGTGAGAAATAGGTGTCATTTGATGGCGCAAGACAGATCAGAGTTGAAACAAATGGAGGAGATCTATATTCAGGAGTGGATTTAAAATGGCTGGAGAAGAATAATAGAGAAGAAGAAAAAACAAGAAGAAGAACTAGAGATAATATTATATCTCAGGGGATTTGTATTTAGATATGGCCTCAATTTAGGATTCAGTGGAATGGTTGCAGATTAGTTTTTTTGTTGAATTTCGAAGATATATTCCTTAAAAGAGTGGAACATATAGCTGAAAAATAAAGAAAACAATTGAAGAATTCCTCAATACAATATTACTACTTCAGTAAGAGCAGATCATCTGCATTTCAAATCAGACACTGGCGGTTCCAGAATGATAATAAATTAGTAGGGGAAGATCTCATGATAATATCTGAGGGGATTTATATTAGGATATGGCCGGAATTTACGCTTTGGTGAAATAGTTGCAGATTCGTTTTAGTTATTTTCTTTCAATTAGGAGTTAAATACGGGTCTCGTTAGGAATTCAATTAGAGTTGAGAATATTTGAACTAGCTCGTTTTCGTTGAAATGCAGACCAAAAACTTCTACTGAGTTTGATATGCAGTTGTCTACTGTGACGATGTATTTTTCTGACGATTCCAGAAGAATAATAAATTAATAGGGAATATCTCGAGAAAAATGATAATATCTGAGGTGATTCGTATTTAAATGAATAAATGAAATAATTATTTTTTACTATTATATAATAGTGAATAATAAAATTGAAAAAAGCAAATAAATTGTAATGTCCGATTTTTCGGAATAATAATCGTACCACATTTTTGATATTTTTTTCATTTCGTAATATATTCAGTATCGTTAATAATTCAGATTATTGGTATTTGTAATTTTTATTGGCTTTCGTTTTTTTCTGAAGCGAAAATCGTTAAATATCGGATATTTCCGGAATTCCGTAATTCACTCAATTCAATCAATAATTTCGGATAATTAAGATACGTATTTTTCTGTTTATTTTCATATTTTTCCGTTCATTAATTTAACTAATATAGAAATCCGTTATAGATCAATACAATAAAAAACGCCGGGCCGAGATTCAATCGCGCTTTTCACCGCTGCAACGGTCATAAGAAGCATATGCAGGACATGTTTTTGTCCCGGTCCTCCGCCAGCAGTGCGAATTTTGAAATTCGGATCGGCGCAGAAAATTTTCCTTTTTCGTTTATTATTTGTCCTGTTTCTGTTCACATATACCCTGGTATAGAGAGTTCGGAAAGTACATACAGTAACCTATCATTCACGGCGTGCAAACCGTGGATAGGGGACTGGAGGTTTCTTTCAATCATCTGACTGATTTGTGTGCAAACCTGTGCAAGTCAGTGATCGTATACTTATTGTCCGTTGTTTTCCGTACTATAACCTTGTCTTCGACTAGAGTAGCTGTCTGGATATGATGTGCTACACATGAGGAGAGAATGGATGTTTAGATTAACAGGGTTATAGTTTTGCCAAACAACTAGTATCTATCAAGAAATTAGCAATCCAATACATTTTAAGGTTATAAATTACATCCATGAAATCATCTAGAGAAAATTGTTTCGGAACTAGAAATGACGCTGTGCCTATACGTTTAGGGCCCACTTCGATGTCAATTATACTTGAAAGGACTATACTTATATTCTTCTATGAATGTGTTCAATAGATAACTAGGACAAGTTTTTTTCTGATCCAAAAATAGTGTTCTGGAATTAGAAAATTACTAGGTACAAGATTGTTAATTTTTGCATTGAATAGATTTTCAACATTTCTATGGGGGTTGCATATGAGAATCATGATTGACTGGACTAATATTGCCTTCTTTTAAGAAATAAATTCGATAAATAATATAAACTTACGTCAATACTCAAGCGACAAAATTCCGTGAATGACGGTTGCGAAATTTGAAATTGCAAACAGTAAAGCTGATGAAGACTTTCAAAAGGGGAATTTGGTGGAAGTATCAATGAAAATATTTTTTAGCATCTTTCGAAGATAAGGTATGTTGCTTTGATTCTTGTTGTTTGTCACTAAGTGGTTGGATCGTCAGTCGCAAAAATATTGATCAATCACGTCATGGCAAAATTATCAATGCTGAGTTCAATGTTACAATTGAAGTAAAACTTTTAAATGAAATGTGCCATGAAGTGCAAGCATTTGTGATGAACAGAAATGAAGGATAGGTCCTAAAAAATCACCAGTGTGGTTCTGTGAGCAGATCAAGAAAAGTTTGAGAGGAGCTCCATGTGAAGTTCCAAATTTTGTATTCGATAGCCCTCCGAAAGATTTCAATAAAGTTATTTTCTCTTTTTCTCTCTGTACTATAAATGTATCGAATTGACACCAGGGAATATGATTTGATATTTCATATTTCTCTTGGGTAATATGAGTGTGTTATGATTTTTGTAAACTGAAGCAATATTGCTCAATATTGTTTCGATCAGGAGAACAATAAAACTAGTAGTGTCTTCATTTAGAAATGTTTTTCAGATTCTTCACAACATATAGATTACGGAACTTCTCTTGACCCACAATAACTCATAACTACAAACAAAAATTATTCTTCTGAAAACATCAAAACACAATTACATACTCAATTTCACCATAAGTTGTGTTCTTAACACATATTTAAATCCCATCATTAATTCATATTATTCCTATGTGGAAACCCTTTACGTATCTCAAATAGTTTTCCATCTTCCAGTTTTACTATCCATTTGGCCTCTTCTTCAGCAGTATTCTGATTAAAACGCAAATATAACACAAATGAATAATTCAAAAGGTAACAAACTAGGAATTCGAAGGATTTATTAATGGGACTAGGCGCTTGGTTTAACTGGAATCAACATTCTGAATTAATTGTCACATCACAGAGCTAGATGGCTGGAAAGCGTTGATCCTACAGAAGACAGTGGTGTGGAACTATTGAATATCTTATGAGATTATGTTTATTCGGAAATGAAATTTAGAACCACAACTCATGTGTTCCTTGAAATATGACTTAGGAAATCGAGCCTTCTTCTAGATGAGCAATTGTTCCACTGAATTCTGACGGAATTTTTTGAGGCACGAGGATATTCCACGAATTTTTATTGATCTTTTAAAACATATTGCTCCAGGATTGGGACAATAATCACCTTTTCTGAATCGACAACCTCTCAACGATATTTTTCAACTTTTTCAAGGCTATGAAATATTTCCATTGATTCGATGTGTAACAAACAGAATTGCAGGGAAACTGTTTGCTCTTGAATGAAAAATTAGAGGTTAGCTTACAGAAATTAACACTGGGCTCAAAATTTGTAGAATATTTCAAAACACTATCATGAATGAAATGTGAAAAGTCTCCATAGAACCGACACCTTGAAAAATTAACCAAAGTTCAAAGGTCACAAAAACTCAATTCATCACAAAATAAGTCCATACTACAGTAGTAGATCACATAATTAGGTATCAAAGATATTTCTGCCTCCCAAACCGTTTTCGAAATATAGATTGAAATTTTGGAATAGTTGTAAACTGAACGAAATAAGGTTCAAATCCGTATCGGAAAAAGTCACGTGGTGTAATTCAGAACTTAGGATCGTTGCGCGTATATTTGCGCTGAATATCACAAGAAAATTTCCAAACAAAACACTTTTCCAAGAACGTCTGGATCTACATACTCATACTTTTTGAGCGCTCGTTCCGCTTGAACGAGTGCTATTTCATTCTGCCAAAATATCTGTAATTCATGAATTGTGAGCCGAAAATTTTCGCAAACGATAGGGTTCGACTCCCTGGTGACAAATCCGTGGTCAAATTCAATTATGCCCGTGGTGCCGTCCAGCCGTTGGCACGATAACTTTCGGAAAGATTGTCCTAGAGACGATTTTTAGGGCGAATTCGGTGCTCAAATGCATCGATTATTCATCAACCAGCCAAATCGTATAGGATGTTTCATGAAACATGGCCATTCAAAATTCATGTTCCTTAATATCTCATACAAAACACGACCCATCTGAATGAAATTTAATAGTCACATGCAAGATACTCATAATAATCCCCATGTGAAATTATGGGCTATGATGTAACCAGAACCATAGAAAATTCACTTTGAATATTAAAAAAAACTTCACATTTCTACATATAACAGGATATCCGATCAGAGTGAAATTAATTTTGTTGATGAAGATTGATATACTGAATGATCGTGCAAGTTTTCAAGGAGATAAATTTCTCTGAACCATAGAATTTGACATTTTTTTTATTTATTTATTTATTTATTGAATAGTTTCCAAAGTATTATTTCGATCGTGCTGACATTTTGCGTTCGTATACTCATATAAACAAAATTTTGAGGTAATAGCTATATTGCTTCACAAATGAACAATCGCTCAAAGCAACTGCTTTCCTTAAATTTCGGTAAGAATATTCTGCTGTTGTGGCTTATGTCCAGTATCATCTGTCGCAACAATAAAAGGATCAAGAAGCAGAGCAGAAAATTCAACGTAAGTTGAGATGATATACCTATGTGCAACTTTTATCATTTTGAGTTGAAATACTTTCAAAATGAAAAAACATTTAATTTTAAGATCAACAATAAGCCAAGTTGAAAGGAGCGTCATCCGCTGGACACTCGAATATAGTTTGGGAGAAAATATCAACTGATGCTGACATATAGAAACAACACGGTGGCTTTTTGAGTACCGTGAGGAGAAGGCTGGGCTTTTTGATGATAAAAAAAGCAGCAAGGGAAGGATTTGGGCATCCATTTTCCAGTTATTAGAAAAACAGAACTTTTATCTTGGTCCAAACGGAGGTGAGAGATGTAGACAGAAGTTCTGCAACATTTACCAGTAGTACATGAAATATCTGGGAAACCAGAAAACTACGGGTAAATCATTTCAAGAGGAGCCACAATTTTTTGAAGAACTATAAAAGTGAAGATTAGATATTTACTTATCACATAAAATCTTAACAATTTTCATTCCGATTTGAATGCGGTTTAGGAGAGAAACATAAAGTCAACCCAAAACACGTCAAGAATAGCATGGAAGGTATCGGAGAGGCAACAACAACACCTGTATCAACACCCCAAGAAGCTCCAGATAGGTTCAAGCACCTGAAGATGAAAACTTCAAGAACCAGTAAAGGAAGAAATTAAGAACAGTCAACTGCAGCAATTTGATATGATGCATAGACACATAAAAACGACCGAAGAGCAGTTGGACTGATTCTCAGAAATTTGGGATCATACTTCTCCGCAAAAGCAAGAATATCGATTGTAAAGCTTTTTTGTCACTGTTGTTATAACCTTTGTTAGATAAATAATTGTCTTCACTTCTGAGATAGGAAAATATTTTGCTGGTCTTTCTTACAATTCCAAGTAAAAGTACAATTAGATATTTTTTTCAAGATAAAGTTTTGCTACTCTTCATTTGTGAGATAAACAAATATTTTTTTTCAATAAATATTTTAATTCAATTGATGTTTATTCATTGTAAGAGTTCGAAGAATATAAGGAAAAAAATAACATGAATAATCATATAATATTTATTCGAAGAAAGATATACAAAAGATATTTCAATATTTTTTCTCCTTGAAAACCAGAAGAAGTCAACATATAAGGGAGTCAATGATCACTCGTTCGATTTTGATAATGTTGAAGAGTTGTATCCAGAACAAAATTTGCCAGGAAAATAAATAATGAAATGCTCTTTATAAGAAATACACCTAATACAGTATATTTTAAAACCGATGTATATACTTTGAGCGCTGTATATTGCCATTCAATCAAATAAGTCTTTCATTGTTATTTACCGCTGTGATTTCTCATATTGTTGTTTGTATCATGATGTTATTATTCATTTTTCCTGTAAATGATGTATTCATATATTAGGTATATCATGTTAATAATTGGTATTCTGATGTGGTGAGTTCTCTTTCTGGTTATATTTTATATTAAATTGTAATACTTTATAATATATTGTGAGTCTTTGAACATGTCCTTATTGGGTCACTATGAAATCTAAATGTTTTTCATTTCAATTTCGACTGCAGTGTTATATTTTATTTTTTGATGTTTGTATTCCTTGTGATTCTTTCTGAGTGCCCAATTGATTGTATTTTCCTATTTTGTAGCCTGAAAAAGGAAACAAAAGTTTCCTAAACGTCGCTGTAAAGATAATAAGTTTTTCTTACGGTTTCTTGTGCCGATATATACTACTGAATACACCATACCTAATCAATCATTTTCCATGCTTGAACAGCCAAACCACTCACCATTCGCCCAGCACTGTTGAATAAATTGAATCCAAATCCAATATACACAATTAAAACATCTGTATTGACTGCAAAACGAACAATAATGAAATCGTTTTGGGTGACATGTGCGCAAAGTATAAACTGTCGATGGTCCAGATACCCCTGTTTGTGACATTAACCGATTAGTTATTCAACTGGCATCACTCTTGATTGAAATCTGTAAGTTACATGGTGAAATCGGTGGGGTTGTTGCACACCAAACACAATCGATGTAATTGAAATCCGTTTGATGAGCTGGTAAATTGATATTTACATAGAACAAAAGTTGATCTCGAATTATGTGTACATGCATGTGTACGTGGTTCTAACTGCAGAGAAAATGTCAATATTGTCATAATGAGCTGCGGTCTAGCTGACCTTGAAACTGAGCAGGTTTGTGGTGCTAAGTTTACTAGAATCATCGAAATGTGTATGAATTATCGTAATCATTATGTACTTATCATTTTCGCCTATCTGTATATGAAATACGAATGAACTTCAAGCAGATGCATCGAAGCCATTTATGACCACTCCAAATAGATTCTATGGTAAAGGTACATCGTTTGTCCGGATGAAATGAACAATCCACCTTTCCTTGACGGTTGTTCACAGTACACACTGTTAAATATTCAGTATTCATCACTCAGGTGAGAGATATGGATTTATAGTTTTTTTAATGGTGTCGGGAGAATTCGCATGTAGAAATTAATGTTCGCTCAAACGAAGAGACCTTCACCACGTCGTTTCTTTATCTGTCAACACATTTGAAGAAATAAACTAAATTACGAACCCAAATAGGTTATTGTGAGTACCATTGGTTTATTGATCGTATCGTAGAGGTTTATTCCTTGAAGTTTAATATTCATGCCTTCCTAAACACTATATTTGATAATATTTCCATCCACGACTTCCATCATCAATATTTTGAATTTATACGAAAGCATTCGCGTCATTGACTATGCAAGTCAGGCTCTGACTCGAATTTGAAAGATTTAATTCATAGAATAATTTGGATTAGATCATAGATATACTAACCTAACATGGATGAGGCCTGTCATTCAACACTTTCGGAGAATGTGATGCCAAGAGAGAGATAGAGCTAGTCAAGGCAAAAAGCCCGCGAAATCCATTTGAAAGGCGTTGAATACGTATGGAAATCTTTTATCAGTGCGTTTTATTGGAATTTTTTGGGGCAAATATGAATATATATTTATAATAAATGATCACATGGCTTAATAGGTTATTCCCTTTAATAGATACAAAAATTAATATATATAAAAAAGGAATATTCCCGGTAAGAAAAGAGGGAATTATCTTTCGAGGTCGTTTCTATCATGAATAATTTGAAAATCTATAAGTATTTTTAATAAATGTAATCGTAATGAATGCCTATTATCCCTTTCATTATGATATATTACAATGAAAATGCGATATATTACAATAATTGAGCAAGTTTATTTCCATTTAACTCTTTCTTATTATAACTTCTAACTTCACAAACAACATACATAACTTGTGAATAAAATTACATTTTTTGCTTAGTCTGAATATTCTGATCGGCGTGCACTTCTTGCGTTCAGCTGGTCTTTCATTATGCTCTCTTCTTCAAGTTAGAGCAAGAAGCAAGAAGTGCACGCCGAGCAAAATATTCAGACCTAGATTCAACACTCATTTTAAGTATGATATAAAGTGCTAGAATGAACCAGGTGAACTATGTTAGTTTATATATATATAGGAGTACTGCAACATATAATAGAATACCAGGGAACATAGTGGAAAATAATGACTATTACAAATTTGTTAAAAACCTTAAAATGTATGTAAAAAATAACTAGGATCTCATAAAAATTATGTGTTATATATATTAGAATTTAAAGTTTATTTTTGTAACAATTTATAAAGGCTCTGACACCAACATTTGTTGATTAAGAGTCAGGAATAAAGATTATTATTATTATTATTATTATTAATAGGTACCACCTACCTAACTAATGAATTATAAAATGAATAATGTTCTCTGAACTAAAGAAATCCATTTCTGAAACTATACATCACACAAATTGAAATACATAAAGAGTAAATAACCCGAAATACAAATCAATAATATATCTTATTCAAATATCAAATGTATCGTTAAGAAGTTTTTATACAGTAATAAGTTCGTCTAACAAAATTCAAATATAGGACCGACAAAACGGTTGGATGTTAGCTAAGTTCGCTAATAAAGAAAAAAAATCGGACTCATGTTTGATGAAAATATTTTTCAAACCCTGAAAATTAGTTCGTTATAAGCGGACTTCACTAATTCACCGTTCGGCATTGACCTCCGCTAGCAGACGGATTTTTTAGTCACGTGACCACAGATCGTACAAGACCCTTTCTATTTGAAGCCGCATCACTTCCAAACTGATGTAAAATCAGTTGGTGCGCGTTCTATTTGACAATGTTGTGATTTTGAACTGATCACTTCCAACTGATGTTGCTTTCTGACAAAATCAGTTTAATTTCCACAATCACTTCAGTTCACCATAACAATAACATAACCTAACATTTTGGTGAAAGTTTACAATTTACTTCTAAACATAACAGAAATGTGAATCATTATCCTCGGTTTTCATTCCTAGTAATGTTGAATTCATATTACTTTTAGAATTTCCTTCCGAACTATCGTCGATGGATTTCAAACCTTATCGTTTTGTTGACTGTCATCCGAAAAAGGCATGTTCTATTTGTCAAAATCACTTCACTTCCAACTGAAGTGATTTCGGAAATTATTCAGGCAAATAGAAAGCTAGGACAGATTCAACAACAACAACAATATCTGGGAATAAACGAACGGTACCGAGCACCTGCCACAGAACATAATGCTCTATTCTACTTTTATAGATTATGAGATTTCAAAGATCACTATTTTGGGAAATATGCTCATCTTTTAACTACTTCCACCCTTTTCGTAGCTCTTCAGTAAAATCTCAATTAAATAATTAGGTGCAAGGGCACTGAATGCAAAGGAAACGAGGAATGCAATATCCCCTACTGGTCGTTCAATACGGCGTAGTTGTACCGAAAGATCCTAATTAATTAATTAATTAATTAATACGATAGCTATATCGAAAAATTTTAATGAAATAATTAAGTTTTTAATGAATAAATGAAAACAGAAGAATAAAAGTGTTAGAATTTTTCAATCTATTGGTTGTCAGATCAGAAAACTCAACATAAAACAAAAAAATATATAAAAAACATAAAACTCTATGGATAAAATCGCTTTGCTCCGTTGAAATAGACCGAGCGAAAAGATCGACGTCCGATTGCTCAGATTTTTATGACGAACGGTACAGATCTTTGCGGGCGAAATTGACGACGTCACAAACACTCGCGTGAGCGTTGCGGTCGTTCAGCGGAATGTAAACATGAGGCGTTTTGGGCGTTGTGATCGCCAAGTGGAACCTACTGTTACAGTAGGTTCCACTTGGCGATCTAAGGTACAGATGTCTACGCCCCTCAATCCGGATGTAATAAACGAACGGTTCAGATCGATCCGACACGTCTGATGTCGATGCCGAACGCCCCTACTGTTGAAATGAAATATGACAAATAGTTTTACCGAGTGCAAAAATAATATATATATAGTCCGTTCACGAAAGGTTGAGCTGTCGGTTGGCCATGATAATTTGACATATTCCACTGTGTATATTAAAATTTTTGGTTATGATGTTTATTTTCTTGTCAGATTGATACGCAATGTTGTCAATATTGCATAGAGTCGTCTGATAAATCACAAGCTCGTCGGACGAGGCTGGGTACATTCGGCAACATTGAATTTATTTTACGTTATGACAGCAAATACTGCCAACTTCAGATAAATAAAGAAACGCCTACTATGTGCTCAACCTTTCGTGAACGGAGAGTATACATACTGCACAATGAAGTATAGGGGAAGGGGGAGGGGGACTCAAAAAAAACTGTATTTTTTTTTACTCTTACTATTGATGTTTGAAATGTATCAATTTTGTGTATCTATTTCTAATTCTCACATTGACTTCATTTTCTGTTTTGTGGATATGGTGAACTCTGATTTGGAAATAAATTTTCAAAATTAATTTGACCAATTGTAAAAGGTGACCCTGAAGTGGATCTTGGTCTTTAATATGGTCTGACATAGTATTGAATAAGTTATTTAAGTTCAACCGTCTGAGGACTTGAATTGTGAACGAAGGAATATTAAGCTTACAAATATTGCCTGATGCTCTTATAACACTTTCTGCTACTGAACAAATTTTTATGACATCCCCTGATGGCTTGCATAAACCTCCCCTATTTTTCTTATCTAAAAGAGATGATAATGATACATCACAAACTAGTGCTTGTGCACACACTTCACAATTTATAGTCTTGTTTATTTTTCGGACAATGAATCCTGCGATGTATCCAATCACATCATTCAAATATTGGCAATTTTGAATATCAGTTAAGATATTCATTTGATCTTTATCTGCAGGGGAGTTGAAATTATCTAAGCAATTTAGAGTATCCACAGAGTGATCATATTTTTCAATGCTCGAGCTTACATTCAGAATACTTGTTTGGTCCTGTGCTAGACAATTCGCTTCATCAGAGGATTTTATTTCTGAGTGAATCAGTAAGCGCTTATAAGCGCCCTCGAATTGTCTGGCAGTAGGGTTGTTGTTGAATCCTCCTCGAGCTCGAATTGCGGAGAAAAACATTTCCAAGTGATCCTGGCTCAATTTATATGTTAATAAAAATTTTAGTTCTTCAGTCAAAATTAAATCATTAATTAAATTTTGAACGCTCATTAACGATACAATCAGGCCAAGAAATCCAGTTTTTCTGCCTGATTGTACCATTAAAGTGCCATTTTTATCTTTTAAATGACTAATATAATCAATCGAATCTTCAATGAATTTTTTTATAAATAAATGGTTATCTATTGTCACTGGTCTCTTAAAAATGTATTTACCTAAAAAGTTCCGCGAATTTAGAGTATCAAATATATTATTTAAATTTCGACAAAATTGGACAGTTGGTTCACTGTTGCAAAATTCGGGAAGATTTAGCACCTGTCCCAAATAGTCAATGGCATCTGCGACACTGTTGCTAAATATTTCTACCGCCAGTTTAACTTTCATTTTTTCTTTCTCGTACTTCAAATGGCGTGACCTTATTTTAGTTGCCGCATGAAGCCCGGCCTCTTCTTGTAAATTTACGAGATGGGTAAAATATTGCCATTCAATTAATCTATTTTCTTTATTGAATATATATCCCCAATCACCCAGAGCATTTCTTACCAGTTTTATCATATGGCAGGGGTCCAGTATGATATGGATTCTTTCTCTTGTTAAGGGATTCAAGAAATACGGTTTTATGTTTGGCCAAGTTAACTCAGCTCCTAGTACACTGCACATTGAAATGTTTGTTGGGCAACCATCAAATGTCAGTGAGACCACTCTGGTACCCGTGTTTTCTAATTGAAGAAGGCACCCCTTAACAAGAGTTGCCTTTTCCTCTGCAGTTAATGAGTCCACTAAAAAATAAGCGATGGGGACCTTCCATCTTGCGTTGAGACCTACAGCCATAAAAACAAGGGCATTTTTTGCTCTGGGCAAATTATCATTTTCATTTAAATTTGTCCCGTAATTTATGTAGCCTAAATGCCTGCCTCCATGCCACTCAACATATTCTTTGATTGCCATCTCATCCATCATCAATCCGATTTTGAGTGACTTGCCCTTCTCTTTTTCCGTTTTGGCTTTCACAGTGATAGCTCGAATAGCTTCTACCGTATAGCCAGGAGTACCATCAATCGAACCATACCATTTTGTCAGAGTGCGAGGATGGGGTAAGCATTTCTTTCCGAAGAGATTCCTCACGTAGTTATAGGCGGAGGAGGAATAAAAATTAAGGGTCAGTGCAAAGGATCTCAGGGCAGGTGGGAAAACGCCACGACCTTCTTTCAGCTGTCGAAATAGAAGCTGCTTCTCTGCTTCTGGTATAGAATCCTGAAAATTTGTCGAAAGGCATTAATAACTATATGAGGCAGAAAAGAAAGTTTGAATCCCCTGTTTGATCTAAATGAATGAACACTGCTTTTTCTTAAAAAAAACTTTACTCATTTTCCTTATTAACAAACTCATCTATCAACTTTTTCATCAATGCCAAAAAAATTTTAATTATGATTCCCATCTTCAACCCCTCTGGATATGGAAAACAATCAGGTAAAAAACTTCATGCTTCTCCTGTTTTATTTATTATAACTATGTGAAATAATATGTATGTACATGATATACCTATATATATATATAAATAAGTGAAGAATTAATAGTCGTGTATAATATTCATTTTTTTATATAAAGGCTATCCGACTAGGTAGTTTGGAGCTATTGAAAGTCAGTCAATTTTGTTCTGATACTCTATATTTCCTGAAGGTGTCCCAAATTAAGGATGAAATATAGAGTATTAGAAAAAAAATTGACTGACTTTCAATTGCCCCAAACTACCTAGTCGGATAGCCTTTATATAAAAAAATTTAAAAAAAGGAATATACAGGGTGTCCGGCGAATAACTGTACATACTCTTACCAGAGATAGAGTTGCACTAGCTGACTACTGATTGACTATAAAAAATTCAAAAATTCATAAAAAAAATAATTGTTGATGTGACAACTTTAAGCGATACCACAAATTGAAGCATAATTTAGCTTCTTCCTTAAAAGCGAATCAATTATGCGTAATTCGAAATACAAAGGGTTTTTTTACCCTGGACACTTTAAATGAAGATTAATGAGTCCGGCCCTGGAATAATGAAATGATTGATGTATTTCTGACTCGACCTTAGCATGTGCCAATAACCCCCCAAGTTTCAATAATATCCGTCAATAAGTTTGGATTTTATGATGGTCTAAGTATTTCCATGAAGTTGGAAAAACACCCTGTAGATTTCTAGGGAAATCCAGATTTCCCCGGACACCCTGTATATATAATATTGTGAATATTAGATGTATAAGATCAGCTGAAATTTTGGAATATATTATATTGAAGGGCATCTCACATTTCCCAACAGTTTTGAGTAGAACTTTTCTCCAATACAACATGATTTCCTATCTGAAATAAAAAAAAAACAAAAGCAGACCAAGAAAAAAAACAGAAGACAGAAGCCAAGGGAATGCTGGATGAGGAAAATGTATTGGGGATTGGGTAAAATTTCAGAGGAAATAATGATGAGGACACAGCAGGGACGAAACAGAACACACAAGCCAAGGAAATGGTAGATGAGGAAAATGTATTGGGGATTGGGTAAAATTTCAAAGGAAATAATGATGAGGACACAGCAGGGACGAAACAGAACACACAAGCCAAGGAAATGGTAGATGAGGAAAATATATTGGGGATTGGGTAAAATTTCAAAGGAAATAATGATGAGGACACAGCAAGGAAAAAAAAACACACAAGCCAAGGAAATGCATCAAGGATGAGTGAAATCGGTAGAAAGAGAACTACTGGATGGAAATATGGTAAAATACAGAAGAGTGGAGGAATGTTGAAACGTGAATTCAACCAAGAAAAAAATTTAATTGAATACATAACCTTTCTGGGGACCTCATTCAGGAAGCTCTGCAAACCGATAGGGATTTGTAGACTATATTATTATGTCCAGCCATCCAAGTGACGATTCTTTAGAAGTTGACTTTGGTTGCAGCTGAAGGACCTCTAATAAAGATGAGTCTTCTCCCATAGAAGAAGAAATATACCTATGTATAAGTAGCTAGGCAAAATAATTGATTATATTAGTAATCCTTTTCACTCAGCATTAAAACCTTTCTGCTATATTCATACATTATTAGTTAAAAAATAAGAAAACACTTTTTTCACTTTCAATGCTAAAAAAAATTTAAAATAAAATACTTTTAAAAGATTCAAAGAACAATTATACAGCCTAAATATTAAGGAATATACTAATAGACCTACCTTCAAAACGAGCGAGCTTTTTGCAGTTAACTCATTCTTTTCTTTCAATTCATCAAGAAGTGAATTCAAAGAACTTATTTGGTCCTTGTAACGCCTGTTCTTATTTTGCAATACCTTAATAGTATTTTTATATCTTATAATGGTCTCCTGTGAAATTTCCCAATACTCGTGCCGTTTTGTGGGATCTTCTAGATCTGTTTCATTGAAATCGCCCACATATACTGGATACCGTCTCTTCCTGAAACACAATATGAACTATATATTATATATACACAGGGTACCTATGTATGTTTGAAAGGGTCTGTAGAACAAAAAGAAATATACTAAGGAAGAAATGGACTAGACATATACAATTTGTATATACCTGCTCTTTTGTAGCATTGCATTCATATCTGAAGTGTTCTCAGATGTAACAGAGCTCATGGATATATCTAGATCCCTTGAGTCTTTACCATTTAATGAAGAAGTAGACGGTCTATTGTATTCGGCTGCAGGTTCTATACCTATGTCTAAAATGATTTTTAACAATTTTAATAATCTAAGAAGTAAATGAAAATAGAAATATTTAGATATTTCAAACAAAAGAATAATAGGCGTTTGAAGGACAGAAACGCTTATGAATTCAAAGAGCCCCTAAGTTTATAAAAACGACCTGAATACATACCTTCGCATAAAAGTTTTTTTTTAGGATTTTTCTGTTCTGATTCAGAGAAGTCAAATATTGACGGCACTGATCCTACTCTCAAATATTTATTTCCATGAACATTTATAACATAATCTTCTTCAGCAAAATGCCTGCTGCAAATTAGAGAGGCGTTCGTTGGCATGAAATTTTCTCTTCGAACAGCCTGCAACCATTTTTTTCTGAGAATTTCATCCTTTGGAAATCTAGAAATGACAGAAAACCTGATCATAACTCAAACAAATTGTAAAATATAAATAAAGATAATAATACAGGTAAATAAAAACCAGATAAGAAAAATGTATAGGAAATCTCACTTGTGAAATTTAATATTTAGGCCTTTTTCAAACCTGTTAGTACAGTTTATTGCCGCACAAGAACCAACCATTTCAAATGATCTGAAATCTGAAAATCACTCAAAAACTCTTAAAAAACCACGAAACCTCTCCTAAAATTCTCCTAAATACTCGTAATTACTCGTAAACAACATAGAACAAATGGTAAACAAAGCTTTTGCCTGTTCTAGCTCTATCTCTATCTTGGCATAACAGTTCTCTCTCCCTCGCCGCTTCCATTGTAAGTTATAAATTCTATGGATTAGATAATGAGCGATTGAGTTGAGTAGACTACTCAGCAAAGAACTTTTTTCATGTTCCTCAAGTGATAAAATACTCAACAATGTCGCGTGAGTAAGCTGATAATTTTCTCCAATTCTTATTTACTAAGTTGAAAGACTTTTTTGCTCGAGCTCGTTGTGTAGAAAAGCAATGAATAAGCTCTTTCTCGTCCTTCAACCATCTGCATGGAATCGTTCTCTTATGTACCCAGTTCTTTAGTACTATTGATTGATAACTTGCTGGAGAACAGCAAAATGGCTCTGGCCCAATGAAAGAGGTTATACACCCCTTTTTGCAGTTGTTGACCTGGTTGTTAAATCCGATTACACAGAATGATAATTTACATTCCAAGAATAGCTTTCACTCAACTATGGTTGATCTAAGCGCTTGTAAGGCAGCTTGACGATCAGAAAATGAACTTTCGGTAGTTGCATATCGTATATTGCGATATGCTTTCCTTAATGGTGAAGGTAGACGCTTGAAACACTATTGAACAGAAGTCTATTCGTACAGCTAATTGGCCTCAGGTACCGTACACTAAAACTAACCCGTCCTCAGTTTTGTGAGTGCAGTATACACTCTAAAAAAAATCCCGGTGCAAATGCTAATACTAAACTATCAAGCATATGTTTCCCTTTTTATGTCACAATTTTATCATTTTTATCGAAATTATGAGAATATAGTGTTAAGTGGTGTGATTCATGAAACACATTATCATAAACAGAAACAAAATCATGAATGAATAGAAAAATATTTGAAAACACACTGTGTTCATCAAGCTATAACACCAGTCTAACAAACAAATTGCTCCATAAATCAAAAAATCATCTCTTGGGTGAAAATATACACTACATGTTTCAAGTTTCAAATAATAATTTCACAGAAATGATCAGGTGTTACTTCTGAAGCTTGTAGAAACAAAAAAAGCACCTGGAAGTGTTTTTCGGCCAAATCATGTTTCAA
The DNA here is from genome assembly GCA_013421045.1 of Propylea japonica. Taxonomy (NCBI): domain Eukaryota; kingdom Metazoa; phylum Arthropoda; class Insecta; order Coleoptera; family Coccinellidae; genus Propylea; species Propylea japonica. The sequence continues at coordinate 41,540,666 of CM024242.1, read as the reverse complement.
AATTTACACCAACTGAATCAAAATACACACCAAAAATATGAAAAACCCATACGTTTACTTTAGTTTGTCTTCAGTATTTTTACATGGTTGCCAGATATTGCCAAATTATGAGCGGTCACACAGTTAGAACCATGGTGTCTGATGAACTGATTATTTTTTTCGAATAACTTTGGCAACAATGTTGATAGCAATAGTTCCAATTTTTGGAGGCTCTACAAAGAGTTCTCAGCATAGTCAAAACAGGACTTGCGAATGATTGCACCTTCTTATCTATCTCTGTTTTTTGTATGTGCCTTTGTGATGATGAATCGAAAGTGTGAAATTGATTGAGGTGAAAAAAGTGAAATGCGTGAAAATTTGTTTTGGATACAGAGAAAAGTTCATTTCTGCTGATGATTCGAGGAGAAATCGATACTGTTTGAAAGTAAGTACTACGAATTTGAACTTAAACTGATTCAGGTAACTTCCTTCAGTTTTCACAATCGTTGAAACTTTTCTTTTTGTATAATATACCTGATTAGGTTATACGGTGGAAATATTTATAGTGACTTCTGTTGAGATTATTTACCCATATATTTTCAATTGACGGAAATAGATATTGCTGAATCACTTCAATGCATATGTGAGAAGATACGATGTACAAATTTACATCCATTTATATAAATAAATGCTTATATCTAATCTTTTTTTAAGCTAGTTGAAAAACCTTCCCTTTGGGTGTTTTTGGAAGATACCTCTACTGTCAACCCCTCACTTGGTCTACCATCAGGTACATATCTATCTGTTCATTATGTATTTATCAGTGTTAAGAAAATATATTTCATCAACAGAAAAATGTTTTTTGATTTGGCAACAAATATTGTTGTAATTTTTCCTTGTGAATGAATTCAAATGAATTGAATTGTTTCAAAAACCTGCACAGCAAACGAATACACTAAAAAAATTTTAAGGAATAACAATTGCAGAACAAAAGATTGAGGTAGGGAGTAAGTACCTAGCTAAATAATAATTAATAATTTATGGTTCATGATGCATTATGATTTTAGCTTCGAAAGAACCTATTTATCAAATATCTGATATTCAAATCACTGAATTGCATTTTTTAATTTCAGATATAAATTTGTCATTTCTCATCTCAACTAATTCAGTGCTAAATAACACCGAACAGGTTATTGTAACCTCACTAAGCTAGTGCAAATTAAGACTGAAACGGTGCGATTTCACACCGAAACCGATCTAACTCGTATAGTATTTCACACTAATAAATTGTGAAAAATAACTGAGTCAGTGTCAAAACACACTGGATGATCGTTTGAGATCACACCGCTCTAGTGTGATTTAACACCAAACAAGTTAAAGTCGCAAAGAACCGAATGAAAATCACACTCGCTTCAGTGTCAAAGTTGATTTATTTATATGAAAAAAGCAACTCCTTTGAAATCATGAAACACACCAGAAAATTATTGAACGTCGGTGTTATTTTAGAAGCTGCGAAATAACACCAATAAATCAGGACCTCTGAGGAAATACGGCTGGTGTCAGCGGGTGTTGGCTGGTGTTCAAAAATTTCTTAGAGAGTACTCTCTGCTGGAATAGTTATTTTCTGATCTAGAGCAAAAATACTTCACCCCCGAAATAGAAAAAATATTTTTATCCCGTCGTAATTCTTTTGATCGCTACTTCGAAGTGTCACTTTGTAATTTTTGAACGCTCGTTCTACTACGAATGCTATATCGTTTTGCCCAAATGTCTGTAATTTTCAGATTTTGAGCCGAAAATGATCTCAAACGATAGGGTTCGACCCCTGATGACGAATTTATGGTACAAATTCAATTCTGTCCGCGGGGCCGGCCGTAAGCACGATTACTTTCGAAGGCATTATTCTAGAGACTTAAGATTTTTAGGGTGAGTTCGGTTCCCAAATGCCACAGTTAAGTTCGATAACCAGCCAAATCGTATACAGGGTATCCATAAAATGTGACGATTAAAAATTTTGTGGCCCAAGTGTAAACAGAATTATTATAGATAATTCAATTGGACTATTAGATGAAAAAATCTTTTTATTTCCACAAGATATTTCCGGTTCCATTAAAACTTATTTTTTGAATAAAGATTGATATACTGCATGATCATGAAAAATTTCAAGAGGATCGCATCATCAGAAAAATAAAATTTTATTTTTTCTTAATTATTAATTGTTTGCATATTTTGTTTTTCGAATAATTTCCAGAATGAAATTCTGGTCTTGCTGAGAATTTGCATTCATATACATAGCATGAATGTCAAGTCTCAGACATAATTTTGTGTAATAGAATTGATCCACCAAAAAACAATCAATTTTTTTTTGAAGCTCTTGTTTCAAAGCTAGGTTTTCTGCTACCACATCAGAGAGCTCTCTTAACTTCTTCAGAATACGAAGAAGATCCGTGTGGTGTGGCGTCCCCACATAGAACTTGTGGAGGCGTCCAGAATGACTTGGATGACAGCATGCAAATATTCGCAATTCGTCAAAAGCTTTTCGACCTATCAGTTTGAGATAGATTCAGATGATTATTTCAGGTTCAAGATCCCTAGTACCTATTTCCGACCATGTTCTGTCATGTGAAGACAGCTTTCTGAGATCTACAAATCACAGCCTTGAGTCCTTGAGATGCGAGCTTCACGAGAGTTTCTGGTGAAAAATGACACCTTGATTTTAGTTTGATCAGAGCTGAGTACTCCTTGGATACAGCACTCGCAGTGAGGGCTGGTGTATATGTGATGCAGGGCTGCAACACCTGTTTTCTGAATGGAAAAACATGGTAGTTTTAGTGACAAATTGGTAATTATTGATTAATGAGTGAAAGCAATTATTCTCAGTTTTGCTATTATTATATTCATTAATATATACCACCAGACAGCAAAACAGATTACAGTAACGTTTAGAACACATCAAGATTATTCATTCAAAGCAGTTAATTGAAATTTCGACACCTATTGATTATTGAGATGAGTTGCATCTTTGGACTTCATTTACTAGTGATCTGCGGCGGGAATCAGCGTGACTTTCTGCAACGTTTGAGCCGACCAATCACAGCCTAGATCGTAACTTAAACAGACCAAATAGTCCAGTCAAATAATACATTTCACCTCGGAATTCGAGATACATTGCCGAAAATCTGTAAATTCTTTTATATTGACTCCATAAATATTGTCTCAAAACCTACATATGGTAGGGTGTGAGCAACTATTAAATTTTGAGGTCAAAGGTCACAAAAATCGGTTTTTTGCGCTTTTTTTTGGAAATATCTCATTTCCTATGGGTTTTTCCTATTTTTAGTTATTATCAATATTGTAGAATACAAAATAATCTACAAATTTTGTTTGAAAAAATTTCGATAAGGTTGACCGTTTTCGAGATAGAAGGCGCAGAAGGCGCGGTCACAGCATCACTTCAGGTCAACCGGCGCCTCCGGTCGAAAACGCGCAATATACAGTTGATGAACTATCGCTAAATCAATTATTATGAATATTTGTCAATTTTTATTGACTATTATGTTATATTTTATCATTTTTTTCTTAACCTATCCACTGTTTATTCAGTATCAATTAATTTAACAACACTTACCTGCCCATGTAATTGGAGAATTGTTAATGAAAATATAGGAATTCTATTTGAATTTTAACCTTATTGATAGTAATAACTTCTTACGTGATGAAAAAAACAAATATATAATGAATTAATCTTTTTGTTAAAAAATATCATTTAATTCATTTATTTTTATTGAAAGTAAAAATGAAATAAAGGGTACAAAAACTACAATTTATAATTTAAATCATCTTCTTCCTCTTCATCGTCGTCTTCTGGCTGCTGGTAAATTTCAAAATGGTCTTCAACGACATTTGACTCAAGTTGTTCCATTATTTTGGGGTCAAAGGTTCCATCTTCGTCAATGTCGCTCTGATATGGTAGAGCATTGAGACAAGCTTGCCCATTACATTGTCCACAAGCTAAAGAGCATTGCAAGCCCCTGCATCCGCATCGCGAATCAAAACCACTCTTACAGTTGCAGAAAATTGTATTCAGCAAATTTTCTGGAGCAGGTGGTAAAATTGTCATGATTGGCTCCAGAAAATCATTTCGCATTGCCCAACCCCATACTTGGGATTCCAAATCATGTCCTAACCAAGTTTGAACTTGATAATAAACTCATTTGAAATGTTGATGAGCAGCTGCACTTGTCGGTGGAAAATTTGAAAGCTGCACAGGTTTATTAAATTTTATAAACTTGACTTTTCACGGATTTCGGAGCATTATAGACTGCCAATAAGGTTTGAGTTCCACTCTCTAATAACTTCTGGGTCGAACAATTTTCTTTCTCAAATGTTGCAGCTAGTTCATCCAAATTCAGCAGTTTTTCAAAAACTTTTAAAAATGATTTTTTTCCCTTTTTGAAAAGCGCAGAAGTTGTGTCACAGCCACTCAATGCGTGCAGAAATAAAATATGTTTTTTGGAATGGGGATAATTATCAAAACTTTTGGTCGAGTATATCTCCGTTTTTACATTTCCTTTCCCAACTTCATTGAAGAAAATTTCTTGTTGTGTACGACCAATTAAATGTAAGTAGTGTATATATGGAAATATAATCGTATTAGTTTTTCCTCTAATTATTTTTTAATTTTAGTAAACGGTTATCAGTATTATTGAATATATATTCAATGCATAAAGAAAATGATAAAATGGAACACAAAAGTCAATAAAACTGACGAATATTCATAATAATTGATTTATCGATAGTTCATCAACTGTATATTGCGCGTTTTCGACCGGAGGCGCCGGCGCCGCGCCGGTTGACCTGAAGTGATGCTGTGACCGCGGCTTCTGCACCCTCTATCTCAAAAATGGTCAACCTTATCGAAATTTTTTTCGAACAAAATTTGTAGACAATTTTGCATTCTACAATATTGATAATAACTGAAAATAGGAAAAAACCCATAGGAAATGAGATATTTCCAAAAAAGCGCAAAAAAATGATTTTTGTGACCTTCGACCTCTAAATTTAATAGTTGCTCACACCCTATCATATGTAGGTTTTGGGACAACATTTAGGGAGTCAATATAAACGTATTTACAAATTTTCAGCTAGGTATCTCGAATTCCGAGATTTGGGCCAAATTTTGTATTATTTGACTGGACTAAAACAGACCGCGCTGCAGTGAAATGCAGAGCTGAGGCGATTCCAATTCGAGAGATCGACAGAAATTTATGACTGGCTGATTCATCTACGTTATGTTTTACAACCACGCTTTTTCGCGCTTTATTCCAGGGAAACAGCGTTCTTTCACTTTGCCTAAATGTCTGTATTTTTGTGGTATGTTTCTAACGCAATGGATGCACAATGAGCGAAGAATATGGTTGTCTCTTTCAAATCGAGTAGTTTGATAGTTTGATAGTTTACAGAGGGGTTACAGTCCACTGCGACCTTAAGGTCTATTGTGCCCCCTTACAGAGCTGTTCTGGCACAAAAACCTTCACAGCTCGCCTTCCAGTTCCAGAGATCTAATGAAATCTAGTAACTGTGAAGACTTCAACGAGGCTAGTTCCTCACTCTTACAAGTTTCTTGTCCAAGGCATTTCCTCCTCAGGCTCGTAATGCCAAGGCATTCCGTGACTAGGTGAATGGGGGTTTCTTCCTCCTCAAATCGAGTAACACGGACTCATTAGGTAGCACGTAAATCATCAATATACTACTGTTCAACTGTACGGCAAAATTCTCTCTCTGATGCACTGAATTTCATATGTTTCCGATGTGAGTTTCCAAACCTGTATTGAATACTCTGCAGCTTTACAAGTCACGAGTTGCCAATGCTCGTGATAAAGGTTTGAGCAACTTTCTTGCAATTACTAACAAATAGGTACTTTCATTTGTCAAGTTCTTACATATTTCAGTTTTTGAATTATTTCAAAGATATTATTCGTGCTAGGATATTTATATACTTAGGTTATATTCTCATTGCACCATTAATAAACGAGAGCTCGAAAGCACCTCCTCAGGGCTTTCCTTAAATGTTTTCAGTGTTATACCGGTATCATAATATAACCCCTGTTCTCTTGGAATCGTTGCGTTTGCGTAAAAAGTGCAATGACTATGAACTTTCATTCAAGAAACCTTGTATAACTTTGGAGAAAAAATTATTTCACAAGTTGTTCATTGATGTGAATTCATCATAGCTGAATAGCTGTAGTGACTGAGTAACAACTGTTGACTTTCCCACAAGAAAGATACATCAATAATAAAGGTTGACTAAAATTCAAATTTTAACAATTCTGACAGAGGAGAACCATTTTTAATATTTTTAATGTTTTTAAACAGTTTCTGTTCATTTTAATTCAAGACACTGGCCTGATGATGGAATAATATTCCGAAATCGATAGCCGATGATTCTAATAAACAATAATTGTGTGTTTTATTTTATTTTACACTTCTTGATTTCGAGAGAACATACTATGGAAGAATTCATTTGTAAAATTTTATTTTGAGTTATTGTATAACCTTTGAGGAAAAAATATTATCATCTGTTTCATTCCTATGGATCTATGAACTCATCACAGCTGAATCGCAGTTTTGTCTGAGTGAAAAAACAGTGAGAAATAAATAACCTGTGCAGCTCAGCGAACGCCCGAGCGATTCAGATAAAATCAGAAACCAAAAACTCCACATCCATAACATGCACACAAATTAAAATTTATGTTTTCGTTCTTGGAATTCCAAATCAGTGATCTGAAAATGTTTCCTAAACAAACTAATCACCTTGTCAAACATAGAGTTAAACGAACGGAGGCCATAGATGCCACGCATGAATGAGTTGGAAATTTAATCAAGTATCGGATAGGTCCAGGCCATTCGTAACTGTCTGGCAATAAAAATTGTGAATATAAATCTCACCATAGAATTTGGTTTCATTATGGACACGTCCGATCCGTCGACTTTATCGATGTTCGGGGCCGGTGAGTTCGGTATGTGGGAAAATTTTTCATTTTACTCGGTGCTGGTTCCAAGGATAGATTGATTAAGTGTGGGAAATCGCCGGTGTGAAGCGAAAATTCACGGATTAATTTGGGGAAGGTTTTTTGATCGTTCATTTTGGAATGCTGGTTTTACAGGATTCGTATTTTTGTTTCGACGCCTGATATACATATATATATATCAAGGAATACAGGGTGGGTGTTTCAGTAGTAAAGATGGTTTTCGTGTTCTGCTGAAAAACAACGTGAATTTAAGTAGCAAGAAGAAAATCTCGAAGAACACCGACGTAAAGTCGAAAGCTTTTGCGGGCTTGTTCATATTTTAAAACAGTCAAATTTGTGGTTTTCCTGGTCAAACACGAAATCTTCTTGACAAACAACTTCAAATTTGATGCTTCTAATCGTTTTTACGTGCCTTTCTCTAGGAAAACATTGCACTAATATTTCGTCCAAATGTTTGCAATTTTCGAATTTTGACTCATTTCGACTCACTGATGAAAATATTACGTGAAGATGATTCTGTCCGGAGCTATTAACAAGATCACGCCTAAACGAATAAGGCTATAGCAGCTCTGAAATTTTGAGGTTAGAATCGATTTTCTAATGCCGTGGTTAAGTTCGTTAACGGGAACAAACCGAATAGACTATTTTCGAAATTATTGTTATCTGAAATTGTCGATCATAATAAAAATGGTTTCTTATTCATTGAAAATTTGAAGGTTAAAAAATATTTTGTCTGTCAATTGACGAAACTCTGGTCAATACAAATGGAACGAGTTACAGAGTTGAAATTTTAGCTAGGACAATATACTGGAGACATCAAGATGTCCATATGCTTTCATGAAGGAGTTGATTGGTCCAAGAGCTTCTGTTATTTGAACTTCGTCTCATTGATATTTAAAAATTTTCAATATCAGGGAAATTACAAATCCGATCAATATAAAATTTGGTATTTGAATTAAAAGATTTTAAAAAAATTACAACGATAATTCAAACTCGATTATCTTGATAATTCTTGATTTTATTTTCCTAATATATAAACACGACTTACTATGGCAGAACAGACGCTATCAGCTGGTGAATAAAACCCTTATTTGCAATGAAGCTTGTGCTGATTTGGTTAATAGGTCGATATCGTATGGGCACTAGGTACTGGCCACCCGCAGTTCCAACCTTGGTTCGGTAAATTGAATTCTTACTTTTTTCTTGACTTTTTCGATATTGTTTTTAAGGCTCTTTTACAAAGGGTGTCATGGAGAAATGAACCTAACGGATACCATAAATTGCTGTCATCGGGATGGTCTCGTAAAAGGAGGTTTCAATCGGATATACAGAGTGATCTTCATTTTATGACGAAATTTTTCAACTAATAGACTGAATGATTTAAAAATTTGAAGTTGTGGTACTCTTTACTGTCACCTTCCTCCAATATTTCTGGAATCGAATAATTCTGATTTGCACTGAAGAATTTTAGGCTATTTCTATTTTCGTGAATATTGTAACATTCTGTACTGAAACATTATGATTTTTGTTCTTTATCGTGACCACAAAGAATTAGTTCATAATGAAACTTCAGAATTTTTCCTTATCCTTATTAATAAATCTTTCCTTCGATAAATCTTCAACCTGCTGAAAGAATTATCAGAAATTACTGTTTCACCCCTCACGACTGTCTCCTTCAAATTCCTCTCGAATTGAAAAAACAGAATCGAAGTAACAAAATGTTGACTCTTTTCGGATCAGCATTTGCGTGATATCAAGCTTTTTATGATTGAAAAAGAATCCTAGTGTTTTAGTAGATCCTTCAGACTAGGATATCAAATCATAAAAAGAATAATTACGAATGAAACAAATCTATTTTGAGAAACTTCCATTCAAAAAACTAGATAATAAATAGAATAAAAAACAGCAAATAAATTGGAATTATTCAATGTCAGAAAAAACCTTATGAAAAAAAAAACATTTCAGGAGTTGCTCCATTTCGATATATTTCTAACCACGTTGATATGAGTTGTTTGACATCAATAATTATTTGTAGCAATTGCTCCCTACCTCTTGTTTCTGTGGTAAATTAAAATTATAATCCAACGGTTTCTGCTCAGAAAAACGAGAATGTCAAGCCATATGTCCACCTCTGCCAATCCAACTGCTTTCGGAAGTCTTGTTCAAATATTCCAGCACCTATATTGAATGGTTCGCAAGAACTCCATCAAGTTGTAACCATAATGTTTCCATTGGAATGTTTTCGAACGAACCAGGCAGAGCATCTTTAAAAAATTTATATAAATTTCAGGGCCAATCAAACGATTGTTTTATAAACCGCACCAATTATATTTATCGAGGATCTAACTAGAAATTTTTCTGATTTGTTGTTCTTGGATTATTTTTAGCCCATACCTTGACATTGAAAATTGTTAATTCTACACTTAATGAATTGCGATTCAACGGTAAACAAAATTCAAATTTTTGCACTTTTTGTTGATGATGGGTATGCATTCTGGCTTGCTACTTATAGCAACCCTAATCTACCTGTTTATTCTGCGCGTACTGGAAGATGGATTTTCTGGGATTGTATTATCTTCATTGGCATCTTAGTCTGAAATCTACTCAAACTCTAGATTTCTTTTTCAAGTATAAAAATCGAAATGTTACACACAGCCTGATCCGATATCACCGGAAAAGATCTAATATTAAGCTAGTCCAGTTCTGTTTTTTCAATTCGGTTCAATATTGGGGGGAAATTTCTGTTAGTACTATGAACTCGAAACGAAATCATTATTACACCCTTTTGAAAGAAATCCAGTGATTTAATTTGAGTTTTGCTAAAGAGTTTTCTTCCTGATTAATTTTATGAACTTTTGATTTTTTCTGTAGAAAGAATTAATTTTCACTTAGAAATTATCACCGTTTCATTTCGATTGGAAAATATACTCGTATAAAATGTCATATAATGTAATAAGATCAGTCACGCAGCTTGGGAGACAAAATCGCCATTGCCCTCCTGAATTCTTATGGCCTATGCTAAACAAAATTGTGCCAGATATCGATTGAAAAATAATCTGGGAGGGCTCTGAATTTGTAGAAAATTTTTTCATGTTTTCACTCCTAGTCTCTGAAACAGAAACATTAATTTTTTTTGATTGATTTATTGGAAAAAAATCGCATCAGAAAATTGCGAAATTGAATGAACGAATATATTTCTATTTCTTGACAACTTCCAATGTCAATCAGAGTACAAACGGAAAAAGAAACAATTCCAAAAATTTTTCAAATTTGTCTGAAGGAGGATTCTGATTTAGAACTGAAACGTTACGTAAGCCTTGTCATTAATTTCCTTCTTTAGTTCAACTATTAGGCAACAATTTTTTCAGAACCAATTTGGTCCTGACAAATAAGTGAAAGGATTTACGCAGGAGAATTTCATCTCAATGATTAAATAATTTTAAATTGTTCCTGTTTCAGAGATTGGGAGTGAAAACTTGAAAAAGTTTTCTAGAAAATTGTTCCAATTCATTCACTTCTACAACTGAAAATTCTGAGTAACCCTCTAGCGTCGCCGCTGATCTAATACATGATATACCGAAACTGGATAACACGGTTATTATTTTTGAATGAAAATAAATTATTTGTTTCAACAGAAAAAACAAATGTTTTTGTGTTAAATCAGGAAGGAAACACCCCAGTCACTGAGTTCCTATTCGAAGAGTGACTGTATATAATGTTTCGGTTTCAAATGGAGATAAATATGCTAGAGCAGTGCGGTTCAGAAGGAATTAATCTGTAAAATTTCAGTCATAAGGTGAACATCACTCTGTATATCCTTTCCCGGGACACTCTGTGAGATGAAATCAGAAGCTTTCGTTGTCTTTGTCATTTTGAAAAAACGATAAATCAAATGTGAATATCTAGGCACCCATAGGTTTCGCTCTATTATATTCTGAATCAAAATTTCCTTTCCAGATCTTCGAACTACCCTAAAAATATCATCTTTCGATGTTTTCTATCGGAATTTACCGATAACTTCATAAAACTTCATAACAATAAGTATGATCAAGAGATCATACTTCATATTAGCAAAACGATTATTTAAGTTTGGATATCCTAACAATCGTTCCTTCCAGTTAATTCATTCGAGAATTCAACTTTCTTATTCAGATCTCTACACTATCATACGACTGATCAAAAGAAAATACTACAATTTCGGCAAGAAGTGATTTAAAATTTTGCGTTGGTCTTTATGTCTGCTCCGCGCACCTAAATAAAATAGTAGACCAAATCTTATTTTAATATTTTGGGAAAATGAAAATTCAAACAATGAATATACGAAGAATTTGGCCATTAACAAACTTTTCTATCATCCTTGAAATAAAAGTTGATTTTAATGTGTACGAAATTGAACTCTTATAATCCATTTCAAAGTTCAATTCATTTATTTGAATGTGCAACTGAACACCAAGCATTCAGATCAATATGATAAATGTCATAACTCTACTGGAACATAGAAATTTGTATTATGTCAAATGAATGTCTTGTGCAAAATAAGAATGTATTTCAATCAAGAATTTATGAACAATTCATATTGTGGTCGACAGAAATATCGTGTAATCAACTCGGTTATTCGCTCCTTTCACGCGTTGAAATATCTTGACCATTAATCGCTGTCTTTGATAACATAATTGATCAAATAATTATAACCGAGTTATTCGGACAATGTCCTCATCTTGAGTTTTTCAAATCTGTAACGCCTCACATTGGAAATCTTTTGTGCACAGGGTCGTCTGGACTGATTTTTGAACTGGAATTCCTTATGAGTAGGCTTTATCCAGTCATTTGAGATCATTAGGAACTCAAAACAACTCTATGCGACCCTAGTGGCGTTATGTAGAACTATCCCGAAAGGAGTATTCGAAAACGCGGGATATGACATTGGATTGTTTGTGCCTAAGAAATGGGAAGTGAGATTTGTGTTGTGTGTTTATTATAATATTTGTCTAGTTAGTTGGTTTTTAATCTGATTTGAAGATGCCTAAAGAAAATACAGCGAAGAACACTAATTGCTGTGTTTATGGAGGCAACTTTAAAAAGTTCTTTCACAGGTCACCATTTTATAGGATGGTGGTTATGAAGAATAATATTTCATCAGTTTGCACTAGAAGAAGCATTTCAGACGTAAAGTGCAGTCAAAATCAAGATAACAAAGATATTAGCCAGTTTCAGGATTCATATTTTTTACTTAAAGGAAGAAATATAGTACATTATTGGATATATTTCCAATTCACTCGTTAAATAAAACAGATTAAGATTAGTTGTCAATTGACAAAATCATTGTGATAACTTCAGTTTTTATGAATATATGCCCTGAAATCATATCAGTTGGCTAAAACTTATCTGGATGTTCTTTCAAGTTGCAGTATATCTTTTGTTTTTTATATGAGACAAGAAGAAGGTAGCTGCTATCTGCACTTTCCACTATTTTTTAGAAAAAAGACTACACATACTTACTTTAATTCTGTATTGTAAAATTAATTATCATTTCTTATTAGATAATTAAGTTTTTGTTCATACCAGGATGTTGGATTGTATTGAATGATGAATGCTTCACTTACGACAAACTATTAATTGATTTTTCCAATTTGTGTTTAATAAAAATAGTTTTTTACCTTGTGAATAATTGAAATTTAGTTGTTAATTTTCATAAAGTCTTTCATTTCTGTAATAAAATCATGAAATTCAACCGCTTTCATTTCAATAACAAATATTGTCATTCTTTCTTTCTATATATTGAAGAATAAATATTATAAATATAATTTGATTCACTGAAGCAGGACTCTTTGTTTCCACTAAATAACTGATCATATCAGGATACATTTATCTTTGAAATGAGCCAAGTTAGATGGTTAAATATCTCCCTTCTGAAGTTGACAAGGGGAAATGCCCAAAACTGATATTTTTCTATATATGGTCCTCGATTAATATGATCTGTACTTAATAAATGATTTCATAGATACATTTTCACTATTGTTCAGTCCAGAGAAGAAATAAATCAACTGAAACACTTGAGAAACACCAGAATCGCTCGTGTTTGGCTTAAATGTGCACGAAACAATAGAAAGTTGAAGTGCGCGCAGCACGTAAGCCCGAACGTGGACGTAGACGTGAGAAATATAACGTTTACGTCTTGAGGCTGGCGTCCACTAGGCGGATCGGGTCGGGCCGCATCGCAACGCAAAAATACGCCTGGCTCATGTTCTGTCGCTAATAAACGATATTTCATAGAAATATCGTCTATTAGCGACGGATCGGAGCGCGGCGGGCGGCAACGCAGTTGTGGATCGCTTCGCAGGCGTATTTCTGTCGGCGGTGCTCTGCGACCCTCCCCGATCCGTCTAGTCGACGCAGGCAGGCGGATGTGAGCGCACGTGCAGTGCTAATGAAAATAAACCAAAATGAACGAAGAACTGCTTATTTCTTTAGTGCAAAAATATAGAGAACTGTATGATCTAGGAGACCTTAGATATCACGATGAGCAGCGGCGCATAAATATATACCTGAGGCAAAGAGCAAGACGTTCTTCTGGTTCAATGGGCTTTCGAAATTTTGTGGTTTGTTTCTGTAAATATTCACGTAATATAGTAAGCAATGTTTCAAATTTTCCAAAACACATTCGAAAATACTCGAAGAATTTGACTGGATCTTTCTTCAAATCGTTAAACAAATGATTGTATTCACCAAATACATTTCTTTTCTGGCATATATCATGCACAGACACCTTGTGTACTCGTCGTCGTTTTTATTTTTTGCTCTTCCTCAAGAAGGATTTGAAACCATAACATCTCTTCGTCGGAGCTGTCCATGGTAGCGCGATGTGAATTTGACTGGATCTTTCTTCAAATCGTTAAACAAATGATTGTATTCACCAAATACATTTCTTTTCTGGCATATATCATGCACCCACACCTTGTGTACTCGTCGTCGTTTTTTATTTTTTTGCTCTTCCTCAAGAAGGATTTGAAACCATAACATCTCTTCGTCGGAGCTGTCCATGGTAGCGCGATGTGAATATTCACGTGAAAGTGAAAGTCCAAGCACACAAACACGTCTGATCAAATCCGCTTAGGCGGTCCGCCGTGCCCCGTACAGATGGACGCAAGAGCATCACATAACCGCGGCCCGTTCCAATGCGACCCGCCCCGATCCGTCCCTAAAGGACGCCAGGCTTTGAAGTGAGTTGAAGTGCTGCCATACGTACGTACGGCAGACCATTAGAGACTAAAGCTAACCTATTATTTCTTTTTGTTGTATTCTGACAGAAAGTTTCTGATATTAGCGATTCAGATTGTCTGTTTCCTATAAACAAATTGATGAAGTGAACATATATTTGTAGGATTACTTCATTACATTCAAATTTCACAATGAATAATAATGAAAATAATTTTTCTATAACTTGAGTTCTTGCCGAAAGCAGGAATTTTAGAGGAAATCATCACAAATGAGTTACTTGTATGTAAATATCACTCTCATTTGAAAGGAAAATGCCACATTTGCAACTTATCGAAATAATATATTAGTTCTTGGTACTTATATGCAATCTCGTAACAGAAGTATTGCATTGAAAAAAATTCAACACTTCTCAGAAACATGCAAAATCACAGTTTATAAATAATAAGGAAGATATTAAGTAAAAAGTTAATTAATCGTGTTCTCAAAACAAAGTTTCAGCTACTAGATTGTTTTTAAATTTTTAAGGTTAGAAGCAATTCATTTCAAAATTCCAGCATTCGCCCTTCATCGGTCGGATTCGTTCAACTTTCGGTTACGTACGTACGTACTACCATTGTTTAAGGTACTACGTACGTACGTGACAGGACGCTAGTTTACGTCGCACGTAAAGCCGGCCAAGCGTGAACGTAAGAAACTGACGAGTGCGCATGAGCACATGTCAATTGTAACGTTTACGTCTACGTCCTTGGCAGCACTTCAACTCTCTAATACTCGTTTCGGGAACAGCTGATTCGGCGATTGCAGCGCCGCCATTGGTAATTATTTGTCCCAATAGCATGCAACTCACAACTTGCCAAACACAGTTTAATAACAGGAAATTTTATCCTCACAAATTTTTATTCTACTTATTGAAACTATGTGAAACCTTCATTTTAGGAGCCCAACTGATTTCATGGAAGTGAATTGAATTTACATACATACGTATAATAACAGTACGGTTCAGTTGTTCGATCGTGTATCCTTTGTAAATCTAAGTTGGAGCAAGATGCAGCCACCATGTGTCGCCATAGTCACGAGGCACTTTATCCAGAATCACTTCGGGATCACGAGCTTAGTCATAAACTTCTTAACAGCGAACCACAAAAAAAACGGTCAAGAATTCCCATAGCCAGATTTAAGTTTGTTATACATTCAAAAGTGCCGACATAAAATGGAAATGGGGCTGTAAAATATTGAATGTGTGATGGAACTTTGCTGACGACCATGCGATGGGAGCGTCAAAGAGGAATTTAAGTTCCCTGAGTTTTGCATATAGGTAGGTATATAGTATTATAATATTTTCGATGCTGTTGCAGAAATTGAATTATATAATATATGGTTTCTAGATGGAAGCTTATTATGGAATTGATTGTTGAATGAACCGATAAGTGGGTTACGTACCATTTTGAACAATAAAGGAGACGCTCTGCTTTCATGTAGTAGCTAGAACATATTGTTGATATACGTAGTAAGAGGCAGGATAGGAAGACAAGATAGAAACCATACCGAAACCTATGATACAAAGTTGCTTGTGAATTGGTTTCAATACCATCTACTGTGTTTAGCAGAACTTATCAAGATACACAAGAAGTTTTGTTAATGTTGTTCACCTTTCGTGTTTGTAAGTTATTTTTGTGCGCTCAATACTAAGAAAACAGCATTCTATAGTTTTACTAAAATTTTTGTGAGTTTAGAAAATCGTACCAGGGGTGTTCTAAAACTCACAGATATGAAATTCATGGTCATAAAGAGCGGAACTTAATAGACAGAGAATATCTATGAACAGAAATGTGCATCTTCAAAAAAACTTCTGTAACTTTTCTTCTGAGGGAAAGTTTTATTTCGGTGGAAATATTATACCATTCACGTTATGGCGTTGATTATGATGATACTCAGTGAGATCTTGAAAACACAAGAATCGTCATATCTTAATTATAACGTAGTTAAGTTTTCAGAGATGGTTTTTCCAAAATTCACTGAAAGAATTCACACAGTCAATTTCGGAACCTTTTTCAACGAACATAAATATACAATCATTATAATCCCATAGCATTAAAAGGTCTTGAAAACACTACGAGTATTTCAAGCTATATATTCCCGAAACATGTCATCTGTATGATTCAATTATATTTCTCCCAAAGTGTAATTTTTCCGAGACTTTTCACTACTTCTATCCTCCGAACTTTATCAGTAGAATTATGATGATTCTAATTCGATTCCGCGAATTCGTTAGGTGACTTGTAGAGAAACCAACTGTGAAAACATAATTTAACTTGAAAAAAAATTGTTTCGGTCCTGAGAGTCAAAATTATGAAACAATTGATATGTCAAAACATTCTAAAAAGTTAATGTGTATTTTTACAGAAAATTTCTGGTGAAACTTAATTGGGATTTGAATCCTCGATTCCGACGTAGGTGGGTGTTAAATACGGAACTGAGACTAGAGCCTTACTGAGACTCTATTAAAGATATGGATATTCGTTGCCAAGCAACTTACGAAATTATATTCAGTAAAATTCAAATAAGCAGTCAAATTCTTAAGTACGAACCTGCGAACAAACGTCGCACGGCAACGAATATTGATATCATTAGTCAACAGTCTCAATTTCGTATTTGATGTCCCCATCGGAATCGAAGGTTCGAATCCCAACTAAGTTTCACTGTATTTTTTTGCAGAAATACATTTCATCGTTAACAATGTTGAGACACACCAATAATTATTAATTTTGGATCTGTATTAAGGAAACCGTATGATATAGATTCTTTTTTATATTTGTGAGAGGTATAAAAAGAAGAACAATTCTGAAAAATTTCATCGATTTCGAGCGAAACTTTTTTATCGCTTTACAAAAGTAATAGTAGGTGGAAGACAGGTTCCTACTCACCTGTCGCCCGGTGAAATACCACCATATCAGTCGTATTAGCTCCAATAATGCCATTATCAGTGCACGTTTCGAGCTTGACTGGTGGGCCGGTCCCCAAGAGTAGGAAGTGACGACCTCTTTAAAGAGAGAAATAGGTGGCTTTCTAAATACAAGAAAAAATCATGATGTCGTCTTCTGGGGTAAAATATTCCGGAAGTAAACTCGTCTCCCAGTCGGATTTCCGGGGGGGACCATCCCGGAGATACAACATGGAGAATCAACTACAACTGAGGCCGCAAACACCTATTGTGACAACACCAATGAACACAATACCACCAGGCAACTACTTATAAAGTTTTGCAACATAAGGGGAATAGGACATAATAATATTAATGTCAGTTGCGTCCATCAACATTTGCAATCAATTAAACCCCATATCCTTGCATTATCTGGAACTCAAATCAGTCCAAAATCCGACTCCACATACCTTTTAAGTCCTGGGTAATCGTACCCAGGAATGCAAATGCAAATCGTTGCATTCCAAGTTTAGATTCAAAAGAGGGGTTTGTGTATACATCCGAGCAGACGTTGCTTGTCAACGTGAAGAATCTTTGGAAATAGAAGAAGTGGATGCAATGTGGCTTAGGACCATTGTCCCCAACAAAACTAGATTTATATGCGCCCTGTATCGCTCATCAATAGTGAACGACCCAGCCAATTGTTTCAGTACTTGTCAGATAAGGTCGACTGGATCCAGGTCAACTATCCATCTTCAGAGATCGTAATACTTGCCGATTTTAATGTCCATAATTCAAATTGGCTAGCTCAGTCTACAAAACTGACGAAGCTGGAAGACAAGCCGAAGCGTTCGCAATCAGCTGCAATTTAACGCAGCTTGTAGATTGTCCTACAAGAGTTCCCACTAATCCTATGGATTTCAGAAATACGCTTGACTTGTACCTGACTTCAGAACCCGACAGCTATGTTATCAATTCAAACGGCCCTCTCGGTAACTCAGACCACGTTCTAATATCCGTCTCATGTCCTTTGACTGCCGAAAAACTCGTGCTGCCGAAAAAATCGTCGCCTAGTTTGGCACTACAACAAGGCCAAGTGGGATGAATTGAGAGAGTTTACGCGGAATATCCATGGCACGCCACCTGCTTCAATATTGAAGAGGTCAGCCAGTGTGTAGAGGCTGTCACTGAGGTGATTCTTTTGGGTATGGAACTTTACATCCCACACAACACCAAGAAACCTCCATCTGCAAAGCCATGGTTTAACAAAGATTGTAAGCGAGCCTGCGTCAATAAAAATAAAGCCTTCCGCGAATGGTGCTCAAACCCGACAGACGAGAAGAGGGCAGCGTATATACTTGATAGGAACAACTGCAATCTAACTATTCAAGCCGCAAAACAAGCATTTAACAACACAGTAACAAAAAGCTTCTAGATTGCCCAAGTGGTTCGCGTCCCTTTAGGTGACTCGCTAAGGTGATTAGCAATAATTTTTGCCATTCGACTATTCCACCACTTCTTAAAGACGACGGTGCTCTGGCAACTAGCTCCAAAGAAAGTGCTGACCTTTTTGCAGCTATATTTGCCAAAATTTCTACTCTAGGAGCAGGCCAGAAAGAACCCCCTAATATTCCCAAGGTTCAGGCTTCGATGCCAGAAGTTAAATTCCGTACAAAGAGCATCTGTCGAATCCTGAAACAGCTGAACAGCAGAAAGTCAACAGGACCCGATGGAATACCAGCTATTTTCTGAAAAAGGGCGCACCCGAGCTCGCACCTCCGTTGTGTCGGCTGTTTAAAGCTGTCCTACGAGCAGAAAACTTTCCCAAACATCTGGAAGGTTGCTAGAGTTCAGCCAATATCAAAAAAGGGGAAAAAGTGCATGCCTCGAAATTATCGTCCGATATCGTTACTACCCATTTTGTCCAAGTAATGGAGACTGCTATTAATTTGCAGATAGTAAAACACCTAGAGGAAAACAATCTCATTAGCGACAATCAATACGGCTTTCGGCGCTGTCGTTCAACGGGTGACTTGCTCACCTACGTCACTCATCTTTGGACAAACGCTATAGAAAAGCATGGGGAATCAATTGCAGTTGCCCTAGACATATCCAAGGCCTTTGATCGTGTATGGCACAGAGCATTACTAACTAAGCTTCCATCTTACGGTCTCCCGGAAGGACTTTGCAGCTGGCTCGGAAGTTTCCTCCACAAGAGACAACTTTGTGTT